>CAJNIZ010033969.1:24915-35803 GCA_905231905.1 Symbiodinium pilosum | reverse complement strand
TATAGTTCATATGGGGGATTGTCAAAATTATGGTCCCTTTTTGGGTCCCCTAAATTAGGCCCTATTATAATAGGGACCCAAAAAGGGACCATAATTTTGACAATCCCCCATATGTTTCAAGGGACCCTGAAGTTGCCGGGCTAGGCTGAGTACTTCTACTGAGGGAGGCTGAGTCTTTTGAGTGTACAATGAGTGCAAAAACCTAAGCCCAATACATCCCCATGTATCGCGAGATACTCCTATTCATCCGGATGTAAAGCCCTTTGAAGGAATCCATAACCCCTAAAAGCCCTAAACCCTAAACCCGGACTTGAGTGCAGGCTCGTGCGTGTCATCCGGGTTTTCCGAGTTCTTCGCTTCTTCAGCGACCTGCGGATCATGGTGATGGGCGGCTCGCTAGATGTGTGGTTACAAGGATACATGAGTGATAGTCTAAACTCCTTAAAGGTGATCATATAGGGGACTACTATAGGGGTTATCAAGGGGGATATTAGGAGTTAAGACAATGGCTCACATAACGTGTAGGGTTCAGGGTTCCGGGATCACGGACTGAACAAGTACAATAGTGGAGCTCAAGGCGGAATGAACTGGATACTCCGGCTGAGTAGAGGTTATGCAGTATTTTAACTGCATAACCTTTCAGATCGCAGTCTCCTCTTCTTATGGTCTGGTGTAGGAAGAACATTCTAACCTCACTTGGTTCAACAACCAAAGAAGACTGCCCCTGTGATTTAGACTTCTTGTTGTTGCCTCAAATCAAAGAAAGTTCGCAAAGAAATCACAAAAGCAATAGCTTATGGTCAGGCATCCTCTCGGGGCCCCATGTAAGGAAAACCCAGAAACAAGGACACCCCCAGGCTTCCCTGAATACCCATCTCGACACCCTAAACGCTTCATCGAACGCCTCATATAAGGCTTCCTAGCTGCTATGAGGTCTGAAGGCTTGAAATCCTTGAAGGATGATTTCCATTTAGGTTTCAGGGTTCGGGGTCTTAGGGCTTAGGGTTTCCCCGGGAGTTTCCGGGCAATGTTTCTGGCAGCCACGTACGTAAATTTTAAGAGATGGATTTACGTAAGTTTACTGAATCACTGGCATGGACCTGGCTCCCTCTTGGAATGGCATGATAGTAGCAAAGAAATATACTTGGCAATTGAAAGCGACCTCACCCGACCTCACCCTCAATGGTTGTTTCCTTTAATATTTTTGTATAGGGAATAGTACCAACATGCCCTTGAATTGGGAGTTGGGAGCTGAGTTGATTCTAAATTACCTTGATAAGTTGCACGTTCCTTGCGCGACTTTAATGTGGACAACTCTGACCCTGGGATCCTTTTTATAACCCTAAACTTGGGTACTGCCGACACTTATTAACAGCTGGATGATATGAATACTACAAGCCATAACCTAAACTCCTTAAAGGGGGTTATATAGGGGATTACATAGGGGACTACTATAGAGGTTATTAAGGGGATACTCAGAGTTTTGATTATTCGTAAGATAACAACATAGAGCCCTTAATGTTCCCTATGATAGACTGTTAATGGTTGGGGTCAGGACCCCGAGCCCAAATCCCGAACCCCTAACCCTAAATCCTAAAATTCAAATCCTAAGCCGTAAACCCTAATCCTGATCCCGGGGACCTTTATACTTCTCAAACAGAATCCATCCGTAGGATCCCGTCTCCGTCTCTTTTCTTACTGGGGGTTGGTAGGGAGTAAGGGAATCTATTATAGGGTTTAGGGTTTAGGGTTTAGGGTTAGT
This sequence comes from Symbiodinium pilosum, assembly GCA_905231905.1. Classification (NCBI taxonomy): domain Eukaryota; class Dinophyceae; order Suessiales; family Symbiodiniaceae; genus Symbiodinium; species Symbiodinium pilosum. The sequence continues at coordinate 34,041 of CAJNIZ010033969.1, read as the reverse complement.
AGGGAATAAGGGCATATGCTATACAGGGATTATACTGGGATTACGTCGCTTGGAGAACCGGCAAGCTTCGACGAGGTTGGAATGTCGACCACGTCTGAAAATCAAGCAAGATGTCAAAGACTGCTTGCAAGTCGTTCTATGGGAAGAATTCCTTCTTGGGCGCTGAAATTGCTGTACTCACCCATGAAAGTCACATGTTTCTTCTCCCTTAGACCCTAAGTCCTAAACTGAGGTTCCCTGTAGTTACATAGCCCAGCAACCTACTCTTTAGGTGACTGGGAGCCCTAGGGAAGGTCACCCTAAATCCTAAATCCTAAACCCGCGACGCGCGTGTCTAAACCCTAACCCTTGGAAAGCCGCCAGATCTGCCAGATCTGAGGCATCATGGGTTCGTTCAAAGCCCTTGCATGGGCTTTGCTTCTTCTGTCGATCATCATCTACGTCACAGGTGTCTCCTTCAGATTAGAAGTATGTGGGTTTAGGATTTAGAGCTTAGGGCCCCTAACATGGGCGCCTAGGGTTTTTAGGGAGTAAGGGTATATATGGATCCCAAAATTAGGGGCCCATACCCTAAATCCTAAACCCTAAAACCCTAAACCCCGAAACCCGAAATAGGGAATATAGTAGCTATGGAAGGCTCCCAAGGACCCATACTCGGGGCCCACTGTTTGAGCCCTGAATGTTGGTACCTCCAAAAACGTCAGGGGTGCATAGCTAGAGTATAGGGCTCTTCACGGTTTAGGGGGGGTTGGGGTTTTAGGTTTTAGGGGACCCTAAGCCCCTAAACCCCTAAACTTTTAGGGGTTAAGGGCACCCTAAACCCTCAAACCCCTAAACCCCTAAACCCTCAAACCTTAAACAGGGTTTAGGATTTCTGGAGACAGGTTACAACCTAAGGGTCTCAGCTGCCCCGGAAAATTTCAGGGTCCGAGGTGCAGCAGCCTGAAATCAGACCCATACCTTAGCCCAACAACCGAATGAATTGGGGGTTTAGGGTGTAGTCCGTGCTTCAAAAAGAGTTTGGGGTTTAGGATCTAGGGTTCCAACAACCGAATGAATTGGGGTTTAGGGTTTAGGGTTGGGTTTAGGGTTTAGGGTTGGGTTTAGGGTTTAGGGTTTAGGGCTCAGTGATCCAAATAGCCCAATGTAGGTAGTATCTATAGACTTTAGGGCCCAATGTAGGCATTATTTGTATACTTGGATCCTCAAGGTATGAGTTGGATTCCGGGTTTTGTATCTTGAGAAAGGTCTTACCTGCTTACAAGGCGTTGCAGGTGTTAAGCTTTGCTCTGCAATTCAGCACCTTGGCGCGGACTCTGAGTACTAATTAGGGGTTCAGGGTTTAGAGTCCACCGAAAACGGAAGTTGCTATTCTGTTCTTGGGGTTATAAAGAGATTACCATTCTTCTTGTGCGTACTTACTACCAGTAACCACCAGTAAGTCTTCCGGCCTTTCAAAATACTTGTCAAGTGACATGAGGTCATCATAGTTACTAGCCTTATCTCGCTGAAGCAAACTGGCCGACATCATGTATGCAAAAGCACTTGCGCGGTTTAGGGTTTAGAGTTGTGGTGCTAGAGCTAAGGAACCTCCAAGTCTGTTCCCCAAACATATACTGCTATCTTACATAAAGTTGCCTTCCTGGTAAATCCACCTGATAGCACTGCAACTAAAACGTTCAAAAGACGTAGGGTTTAGGGTTCAGAATGTAGGGTTTAGGGTTTGGGGTTCAGGATTTAGGGTGGCTTAGGGTTTAGGAATTAGGGTTTAGGGTTGGGACTTTGGGTTTTTGGTTTACAGAAGGGGCTTCAGATGCTGCGCAGCTGCTTCGCTCACTCCGATCTTGACTGCTTGCACACAACCGCGCAGCAGGTGAGCCATAATCTCAATTCCTTAAAGGGGGTTATATAGGGGATTATTGGGGACTACTATAGGGGGTAGGCTCCTTAATCCCTGAACGGTGTGGGGTTTAGGGTTTAGGGAACCTAGCCACTAGCCAAAGCAACGTCCTGGCTCCGTACACGCAGCTGAGATTCATCGAAATTGTTGGTCCCCGATCTGGGGCCATGCTAGGCCCCACCCAAAACCCTAAACCCCACTTATCTTGCTACAGCATCTGGAAACAGATCGCGGGACATTCAAAATGATTACCCGTCATTTCAGAACAACCTCTAGTAGATTTTCCCTGAACGCTACTCTACTCTAGAAAAGCGAACATCTAAACTCAGTGCCGATTTGAATTTCCGTGTTCTTTTCCAGAATTACTGCCATGGTTACTATTACTTAGTGACCCAGGTATCATTATCCTGCAGTTCATCGCAGATGCCGCTGGCAACAACCAGGCCGTGGTTAAATCTCATCTCTTGCAAAGTTTGGGGTTTAGGGTTTATTGCATGCACCCGGGCGCATCTCTGACTGTAGGCTTTACAGATTTGGGGATTACAACTCCTAAAGTTATTGTTAGGCCATACATTAACAAGCTTGTGCAGCCTGAGTTGCGCAGTGGAAGCTTCTATTGCACAGTTGATGCTGCACAGAGGGTCGTGCTTGTAGGTCAAAGGGCTCACTGTAAGTTGAAGGCATGCCAGGTGTGAACTGTGTATACGCGGACTCCCAAACAGGTACCCCTTAGCACGCCTAAACCCTAAACCCACGTACGCCCAAAATAGAAACCTCCGCGAGTCTTTATGCTCCACCCCTTAACATCAAAAAACTTCAGCGTAAGAATACATTGCGTCGGCATCCTGCCTTGTATATCATCGCAGAAACCCTAGGCCTGGCTCTCTTACCCTCGAAGCCCGTCCCAATGAGAATGAAATGGAAGCCGCGGCTATCGAGGGTTTAGGGGGACTGACTTGAAAGTAACCATACCCAAGCATTGAAGCATTTGGGAGGGGTTCTTAAACCCCTAAATCCCCACATAGCCCAAGAGTCCCTCCAAGGAGTTCCCCTCTTTTTGAGAAACCCTAGACCATAAAACCTAAACCCTAAACTCCCTTAAGCACCAGTAAGAGAGCTTAAGAGCACAAACTAGAAAAGAGCACGAGCTAGAAGACCCCAAACCCAAACTCACGCGATTTAGGGTCTAGGGTTTCCCCCAAGATGCCTTGCTTGTTTTGGAATTCTAAACAGGAACCTTCCGGAAACTCCTAGCTTACTCAGGTTCCTAAGGTTGATGCTAGAAACCTTACATGGCCCAAAATGTCCAGAAACCTTGGGAATTCATGGGATTTGGCCTCGTAGGGTCGTAGAGGAGTTCATATCGAAGGCAGCGGAAAAACAGCAAACCTAAAGCCCCAAAGCCCTCAACCCTAGAAACCTAAAGACGACAAAATATCAATGAGCTCTAAACTCAGCAGGTCACTCTCGACGCGGGACCTGAGTTCGAGGGAAATGCCATGTTCAACTCGCTTCTGTCTGCGCCTCAGGGAAGATGATGTAAGGATTCGGTTTTCGGGCTTAGGATTTAGGTCTTGATAGCTTACATTCATAGTTGAAGGGATTATGGAAGGTTGCGTATAGGTAAGTACAAGGATGCATAGGGTTGAGGGGTTTTGCTAGGAGCTAGACATGTACCCCCCAAAATTTAGAACCCTATTAGGCTTTATTAAGCTTGAACCCAGGGGTGGTCCGTTTAGGGGGGTTGTATTCTAGCACCGTAAACCCTAAACCCTAAACCCTGAACCTAAACCCTGAACCCTAAACCCTAAGGGCGGAGGGTCTCGCAGCAGACTTTCTTGCCTTCGTGTTTTAGTTTCCCACAAGTTCCAGGCACAGGTGCGCTATAACCCAGATTCCTCATTAATGAGCCCCCTCCCCTTAGTAGGGATTATAATAGGGATCCTAATATTTAGTCCCTTAAAAGGAGGGGGTTTATTAATCATGGGTCTACAACATTAAACTTATCGGCCCCAAGCTACGTGCGTAGGAGCCCGTTGTCCCCAATTATAAATTGCACCCTAAAAGCCCCAAAGCCGGAACCCTATACCCTAACCCTGACCTTCGCCGCAAGGTTAAAAGAGGCATTGCAAAAAAGGCCAACCAATTTGGGGTCTGTAACATGATCCCCATATACCCTCTATTTTATCTACTTAAAGGGGGACTATGAACCCTAAACCCTAAACAGTAGTTTCCCTTTGGGGTCCGTGGTCCAGAGGCTTGGGTTGACGTGATGAGGAGCGAGGCACACGCCGACGGATGCTTCAGCCGTTTTTTCCCAAGGCTGCCTCGTCCGTGGAAATCCGCATATTTTGAAAACTGAATGTGCTGAGGCACGCAGAAACCTAAGGAATTTCAGGCAGGGGTTCCTAGGTCCCCCCCATATGAACCATAGTCTACACTCAATCCCTTACATAGCCCTCTATGTAAACCCCTTTCAAGGAAATAGGAAATTCGACAATAGAAAACCCAACATCTGTACATCAAGGAGACAGGAATCCCAGGTGCCGAGCTATTCTTATTGCAGGCTTAGGGTTTATTTTTAGGGCTTAGGCTTCGGGTTCAGTGTTTGTAAACGGTCCCTTGCACAATCTAGCATAGTGATCTTTGGGATCCCGCTAGAAATAGTAAATAGTCGCTAAACCCTGAACCCTAAATCCCACTCTGGTCCGAAAACCGGGAAACTGCCAAATCCATCCATGCCAGGCGCTGTTGCTTCACACTCTTCCTCTGCATATCAGGACAGCGCTTCGTTGTTTAGGGGTTTAGGGTTTCTTCGTCGTTCTTGAGTCTCTCTTGCAGAAGGGTCCCGGCGCCAACATCGAATCCTGAACCCCGAGAGGGGTCGCTTCAGGGTTTGCAACCCATTGTAGGTTCTGTCAAGCCTAAGTACATGCTTGACCAGCCTGTGTCCAGTGCGGCCGTGGCTCTTGGCGTAATGTGAGTTCGACTTTTGAATGGTAGCTTCGGTACGCGCAGATACTTACAGATGTTCCAGGCACCTATGCCTGAGAGCTGCGCCGCGAAGCCACTCAAACTTCCCACTGCCAACGCTGAATCATATTCAATCGTCCATTACAGAACCTTCAACTTTAACTCAGCAACATAATCCCTGAACCCTACACCCTAAAGTCTAAACCGTAAACATTGTTTGTAGTCCTACTTAACCAGAGATGTACCTTGAAGAGGCCCTAGATACTGGGCACCTGGGCGCGCAGATCCCTCAACCCTATAAGGATCCAAATAACCGAATGTAAGTATATCTACAGGCTTTAGGGCCCTATGTAGGTAAAATGGATGTTTAGGGTAAGAACTGAGAACCCCAAACCCCAACCCCCTCAACCCTCAATGCGATCCAGGAGGAATCAGCTGGGTTGAAGTTGTCGAGCCGTCGCTGGATCCGCATATGTTTTCATTCAGGGTTTGGGTTTAATCAATGCTTCGTAGTCCAGTAGGAAGGCTGTGACATGAGAAGTGGTGGTTTTGCGCTAGCGATTCAAGGTTTGTGGCAATTACGTTGTAACTTCCAGTCTTATGGTGCCTTGCCACCGTTGTCGCTTTGCAGTTTTGGGGTGCGTTCGACATTGCTTAAACTTTTGCGTGGTTGAGAGTACTGTGTCGTACCATGTCGTATTTAGCAGTTTAGCTTTCTGGCTCTGTACCTGCACTGCCTGCAAGGGGCTTAGGGTTAGGGTTGTGCTATTCAGCACTTCGCCTTCTGGAATCAAAGCAGTAACAATTGCTGCAAGTGACATGTCAGCTGCATGAAGCCAACCCGTGCCCAGAGAGCCCAATATCCCTTCATGGAGGGTTATAATCTAAATGTTCCAAGGATTCTTAGTATATTTCTATAGAGGTATATGGTGATTTCCTAAAATAATTGGACTTAGCTTGGACCTTACGCCCTTAACCCTTTGGGATTCCCTTGTATATTCGCACTATAGGTACCTAAGGGGTAACCCTTACTCTAAGGGTCCAAGGACTCAAATTATGGGTTTTAAGGGCCAAAATATTATAACATTCATGGTGTTTCGGACCTAGAGCCCTATTTTTTGGGTCCTTGGACCCTTAGGGTTATCAAGGGTCCTAAGCGCCACGGAGGTTAGAAGCAGTCAACGGGGTGATCCTCGTGCCTTTGCTGCGCGGGCCTTGGGTGCAAGGTTTGGAGTTCGGGGAGGTCAGTCCTAAACTCTAAACCACTGAACCCTGAAGCCTAAAACCCTAAACACCTAAACCCTAAACACCTAAACCCTTAAACCCCTAAGCCCCTAAACCCCTAAGCCCCTAAGCCTTAAACCCTGGGCCCGTAAACCCTTCAACCCTTCTAGGGCGGATTCTGGGCTTCGAGGTTTGCGGATTTCTGCTTTTTGTTGGTGGCTCATGTCCAAGGCCTTTTAGGATTATGAGGGGTTATCCAAGGATATATAGGTGTTATACAGAGTTTAGGGTTTACGCATTATATATAATGAATATAATGGGAGCATGTTCGTAAACTCTAAACCCTTCAACCGCTGGCCTTCTGAAAGGCGTGGTGGGGATGAATATTGGCAAACTAAGGCTTATATAAGGTACTCCATCTTCTGTAGTTACACGGTACACTCTCTTCCCCAAACTAACATGGAAACTCATATAGTCCCCGTTTAGAAGGACTGTAGTCTTTGTAGGGCTCTTTTTGGGTTTCCATGTTAGTTTCCGGGAGTGTAGGGTTTAGGCACAGCCAGCTCCTTGTGCAGTGTGTGCTATAAGCCTGCAAGGAGCAGGGCTTTGGCTTCCATGTTGGGTTTGTGTGGTGTGGTTCATGGGGACTCTCAAACATATGAAGGTCCTCTCTTGGGGAGGTCCCCATATGATCATAATTATCGTAAATTTGGGGCCTATACTTGGGGCCCATTGTTTGCGAAGCGTTGCTTCATAGGATTCTGGCACCAATGCTGCTTTGGCATATCAGAAGCAATGAGGCCAGTATCTGTGGTTTTGCATTGGAGCCACAAGAGCAGACACGAAGCGCACCGACCAAAAACATTGGAGTTCAAAGAGTCATCGAACCGCGAAAGCATTGTAAACCCTAAGCCCTAGAAACATTAGAAAACCCTTAACCCAAGCCCCTGCAGGTCACTCTATGTGGCGTTCGCAGTGTTCTGCGTCCTGAACATTGTGCTTTGCCTGCTAAGGAGACTACCAAGAGCCTTCATTCCTACCCCTCTTGAAGCTACCTCTCTCTGCATAGTTCTTGGCCCTTTTTTGGATACTGTTTTTCATCCTGGCCGTGATTTCGAGCCAGGAACAGGCGTGCTGGTTCATAAACACCTGAATCCTGCAGGACCCGTCTTCGAGCTTCATGCTATGATCTCATGCCCCGTTCAATTTCAGTCATCTTTGTTGATGAGTGTGCAGAACATCTTGCTCCACCTTAAACCCTAAGCCCTACCTGTGAGTTATGTCGTCTAGGTAATTCTCCTGATGTACTCCTCGGGCTCATATACTTAGCCAAAGGCTCTTGAGAAAGCCCAAGGGCAATCTACACATCTAGGTGCTCTTTGTACATAGAACTTCTGTTATACAGCAGGATATATAGGGCTCCTTCTGGGATATAGGGCCAAGGACAGCTTATAATGGGTTACACAGAGAACAGGTAAAGAGACCAGCCGCTAATTTATCCCTACACCCTAAGCTTACACCCTAAGCTTAAACCCTAGACCCTAAACCCTAGACCCTAGACCCTAAACCCTAGACCCTAGACCCTAAACCCTAAACAATCATCAAGAGACGTTCCCACCTGGACCCTGGATGCCATCTCTTGGGGGGAGGAAAGGAGGATTTTGGTAACCCCAACCCCCAAAATTAGGACCTTATCACGGAGAGGTGATGCTCGCAGTTGTGGGTTGGGGTTACCAAGACCCTCAACCCCAGACCCTAACCGTCCTGGTCCTGTTAGTATTTGGCGATTCTTTAAGGTAATATCTTAGGTGGACCCCCCGCACCCAGATATAACGATTATGAGAAATACTGATGATTATGTTATTGTCCTCTTAGAGTCCTAGTACATCACTTTGACTGGTCTACCTAAGTAACATCACTGAACAAGTCGGACATGTGACATGGAGTTCATGGTTTGGGTTCAGGGTCCAGATAGGGCATCAGGGGAACATGCTGTTGCAAGATTCCCTCTTTGCGCAGTAGGTATCTCTTCAGGATCGAGCGGAACTGCCGAGGGTAGCCTGCCCCCAGGGACCTTCCATACGATTTTTACACCTCTTAATAAATCCCCTATCATTTGTTTGGGGGATTCCAGAACTAACGGATCCTTTTGGGGGGTCCCTGTATGACAACTCATCTAGGGTATATAGGGGGACCGGCTTTCGGAAACCCTCATCTCGCACTTACATGCCTATAGGGTCCACTTAAGAATACTAGCGGGTGCATGTATGGGGGTGCTCACTTGGGATACATTATTCTCATATGAGCTATAGTCTAAACCCCCATAGTTTACTATATAATCCCTCATATAACCCCGTGGAAGGAGTTTAGACTATGGCTCATATGCACATAAGTACATGGAGATAGAACAATCATACGGCCGTTTTTCAATTTGACAGTTCGAAACCTTTCTAGCGCCCTAAGCCCTAAACCGTCAACCCTTGGGGTAACCTCAGACCTTGAGCTCTTAATTCAAAAGCCCTGGAGGGTCAGGGGGACTTAGTAAGCAGGCTCATGTCGACTCATGATTCATAAGCCACCTCCTTTTCAGTGCTTTTTTTAGGATCTCTATTATGATGCCTATTAAGGGGAGGGGGTTAATTAATCAGGGGTCTGGGTTTATAACCCCTATTAAGTATCCCTAGGGGTCCAAATACCCAATAATCATATACATACCCCAAAAACTGTACTAGAATTACTATTACCCAACTCCCAAGTACCCAATTATTGGATACATGGACCCTCAGGGTATTATGAAGTCTTAAAGCCCTATGAGTTTCTTAACCCTAAACCCTAAACCTTAAACCCTAAACCCTAAACCCCTAAACCCCTAAACCCTAAACCCCTAAACCCTGAACCCGAAATTCTTAAAGCCCTATGAGTTTCTTAACCCTAAACCCTAAACCTTAAACCCTAAACCCTAAACCCCTAAACCCCTAAACCCTAAACCCCTAAACCCTGAACCCGAAATTCTTAAAGCCCTATGAGTT
>CAJNIZ010033969.1:14394-24815 GCA_905231905.1 Symbiodinium pilosum | reverse complement strand
TCTTAAAGCCCTATGAGTTTCTTAACCCTAAACCCTAAACCTTAAACCCTAAACCTTAAACCCTAAACCCTAAATCCCTAAACCCCTAAACCCTAAACCCCTAAACCCTGAACCCGAAATTCTCAAAACCCTATGAGTTTCTTAACAGTGACAGCAGAGGTGACGGGAGTCTTCGTGGAAAGATCCACCTCCATGAGGGCAATGGATGAGGAGAATATGATGTTCCCAAGCAATCAGCTAGGTCCATGCTAGGGATCCTACATGGATTTAGGGTTTGGGGTTTCGGATTTAGGGTTTAGGGTTTCGGTTTCAGGGTTTAGGATTTAGTGTTTAAGGTTTTGGATTTAGGGTTTAGGGTTGAGGATTTCGGCTTTAGGTTTTGCGGCTTAGGGTTTGGGGCTCTGGGCTTTGTGATGTGAGAGCTTCGCAAAAATCGCCATATCAGCGTTAATAAGGACACCAGAATCCCCCATATCATCGCTAATAAGGACCCCAGAATCCCCCTTTGATTCCCACATATCCCTGCGGTCCTGAGGGCCCCTCTTGTTGAGGCATGTAACTCTCAGGGGGGATCCTGGTCTCTTCCTTGAATACCAGGGGCAAAGCTAGATTTTTAGGCTGTTGGGCTTAGGTTTGAAGATGCTCCGCCGTAATTCAGTGCGTTTGCTTTGAAGGCGCCTGGAAAACCCAAAGCCACAAACCCCGGTGACTCTACAGACCTCGGCTTGGAATAGAAAAAATCCCACATACCCTGAACCTTAAACCTTAGCAAGAAGTCCGAACAGGAGGGCGGGGTTGCACCATCATGGGGTTTAGCTGCTTCCTTGGACCCTTAAACCCAAGACCCTATTACGCAAACTCCCTAAGCCCCAAACCCTATCACCTTGGCGGCCTTTAGACGCGGCAACTTTCTTAGCTTCTACTCCCCCTAGGGTTTAGGCTAAATACTTCCCATCTCCCTTCCCAAGTTCTAAGGTTAGAAGTATGGGCCCCTAATATGGGCCCTTCGGCCTTTCCGGAGGATTCTAGGGACCCGCAGAGGGTACACATATTTAGTATGTAAGTATATAGTACCCTGCCTTGGCCAGCATGAGCTGTCACGTGGCTTGCTGTTAAAGATCCCCGGATCCACCTCTCCACATTCTAATGAGTCTAAGATCATAAGCAGTATGATCGTAGCCGTCGTGGCCCAAATGTCTTGGGTGGCATTTTTGATGTGTGAGGTTTGGGGGAAGCAGATATGAGGGCGGGCGGGATCTCTGGAGAAGAAGAACTGTGTGTTGCGGAGACGGGCCGGATCCTTCAGGATTCAATCAACCATAGACAGCGTGAAGTAGGTACTTGATGATGTCCGTATCGAATCCTTCGACCCGGAGCGTTGGTGGCAAACACTTGCGCAAAATTGTTCAGAATCTGCCCGATAGAAACACTAATAGGGACCCTGCCACCCTTTCACGTGCCTATTACAGCTTAAAGCACCCCTCAGGGCACCCAATTTTTAGATGACACGGTTGGTGGGCGCGGTAGATTGCGTTTATGGTTCATGATATGTGGTAAGGGCTTAAGCCTGCCTAGAGCTTAAAATGAGGTAAAATGATGGCCCAAAACTCAGGGTCTAGGGCTATAGGCTATACCTGGACCCTGGATGTCCTACCTTTTTAGGCGTATACCCTACAAATTTATGGGACATTACCCCCAAAAAGGAAGGACATCCAGGGTCCAGGTAGGGATTATGATGACACCTAAACCCTAAACCCTAAACCCTTCTGGGGTACAGGTACCCACTCAGCCAAGCTCAGGTTTGATGAGCTTGAGAGCCGCAACGTGGCAGCATAGGGATACGAACTTTGCGTGCTTGCGCGCGCAAAGGCAGAGTGTCCAAGGACGCCGAAACCGAGTTCGAGGGTAAATAATTGGGCTATACAGGAATACTACATATTTGTTAGGGGTTATACAGGGATACTGGAAAAGAAAATGGAAGCTGATACAACGTTTTTTTTTTTTAAGGGTTTAGGGTTTAAGCCCGGCTGGGCTACTAGACGTTAGAGGCCTCTTATTTCACCCTTAGAAGGGGCATACTTGGGAATTCTAGGGTCTCATAGCCCATCTTGGAAGGGCCTAAGATATTTTGGGCTTGCGGCGGTCGGGCTTGAGGGCTGCAACTCCTGCTGCACCTGCTTCGGGTTCTTGACAGCTCGATGCTTCAAGGATTTTTCCTTTGTACCCTTAGGGTTTGTACCCTTGAGTTTGGGTCCCTAAACCATGAAATATGGCCCTTAACAAATGGGTATTTGGGACCCCAAACCTAGGGTTACAAGCATTAAGGGCACAAACTTAAAGTCTTTGAATGCTTCTAGAGCAGGAATGGAAGCTTCAGGAAGTGATGCCCCTGGAAAGGCAGTGACAGCAGGGAGCCATGCCTAACTTTTGAGCTGTCTCTTACCAGGGAGCGCTTGAGACGCACAGACTGGTACGCATTGCATTGTAGAACCCAGAGCGACACTCAACCAAACCCATTGTAACTTGCTTTAACTCTTTAAGATAAGCAGATTCCTGATGATCTGAGGCGAGAAATGACTCAAAGAACTCATCCCCAGAGCTAAGCTATTCCTACACCCTCAAGCCCAAAGCCCTAAACCCTAAACCGGCTTACTAGGAAAAATGAAAAGAAAATGAAAACTACAGGGCTTATAGGGGTTACTTAGGGGTTATAAGAGGGTCTTGGGTCTAAACCCTGAACCCTAAACAACCCTAAACCTGAGGCAAGAAATGGCTTCGGGAAATCAGGCACTTGTTCTCGTCTGCCGACCCTCGGTTTGTGGGAGTTCGGGGCGCAGCGGCGTAGGGTTTAGGCTTAGTGAAGTGTTTAGCATTCAGGGTTTAGTGTTTAGCGTTTAGGGTTTAGTAAGGGTTAAAGGTATTTGGGTTCAGGCTTGGAGGATTAGTAATTATTTATAGGGTGTAGGTTTTAGTGTTCAGGGTTTGGAGAAGTCGGGGACGTAGGGATTATCCTCCACCAATCAAACATGGAAGCCAGTACAGCCGCCTTGTCGCAGGATATTAACCATTTGTAGGACTCCTTGTGGGTGTCTACGTTTATCCAGGGGACGGTACAGTGTGTTATGCGTAGTGAAGGAAACGCAGGCACATCTACGGGTTGCAAAAAGGCGGGAATTTTTCGCAAAGCAGTATGTTAAGGACTCTTTTTTTGGTTGCTTCAAGCATCACCCATATACCAACCCCTTTGGTTCCCTTAGTTACTTTTTGTTATCCCTAATTATTCTTAAAGAAGCTTCATCAAGGGTGGGGCCTATGGGGATAGTAACGGGCGGTAGTAGTGGAACCCATGGTATGGGTGAACCCTGAACGCGAGCCGCTAAACCCTGGACTTTACTTTAGGGCTTAGGGTTTAGGGCCTGGCTCTCCATCCTAAGGTAAGGCCTGGAACCCTGGTCAACCCGGATCAATGTAAGTGATCCTTCATAATGAATGTAGATCCCTGATATCCCCTGATTAATAAACCCCCTCCTTTTAAGGGCCTTTATAGTAGGGTCCTTATTATCATCCCTATGAAGGGGAGGGTGTTTATTAATCATGGGTCTACATTAAACCCTGAACCCTAACCCCCCCCCCCNNCCCTATTAAGGGGAGGGTGTTTATTAATCAAGGGGTCTGGGTTAATCCCTTCAAGTACTGCTGAACTGCAGGCTGGTCGGGTTATAGGGTAGGGCTTAGGCATTTTCCCACTTTTTCAAGCCAGACCCTGGATGTCCTTCCTTTTTGGGGTTCTGTCCTACAAATTTATAGGGTATATCCCCAAAACGGTAGGACATGCAGGGTCCAGGTACTTCTTAGTCCTTGCCTACACCCAACTCGTAGAATCCTCATTTCAAGGACCTCCGAAAGACACCCAGAACCTTGACCACAGACCAAATCCTGACGCCTCACTCACTCTGCCGCGGACCCTTCAAACCCTAAACCCCTAAACCCTGAACCCCTAAACCCCTGAGCCTTAAACCTTGCTCCCTCACAACTCTTGACCCTTATGGGTTGGGGACACCTGGCTTTGGGGCTATAGTCCCCCTTAAGTAGATAGTATATGGGGTATATGGGGGGTCTTATTACAAAAGCCAGATTCTATCTACTTAAGGGGGACTATCGGCGGGGATGTCACAGTTATAGCCAGATGATATCTAAGAGTCTCATATAGCTAAGGTGTCACTCACCCCTGGATAACGCTGGTGTCTTGTATTCCCAGACCCCAATCCCCGAAACCCGTGCAACTCGTGCGCTAGGGGCCCAAACAGGATTTCCTAAACCCTATAGTATACTCCTTGAAGCCTAATCACCTAAACCCTAGCTCTTAAACCCAATAGTCTTTAAACCACAAATCCCAAAGCTCTTACTCCTGCCCAGGATAAGGATGGGTCGGGACAAGTGGAGTGGCTGGAATTCCAAGCTGCGCCTGAGCTGCACGTATAGTCTGCCTTAGGTAGATAGAGCATGGTTTTTGGGTATGGTATAAAAGATACCCATATACCCCATATTCTATCAATTTGAGAGGGACTTTAGGCTTGGGGCTTACGATTTGGGATGAGGGTGTAGGATTTGGGGCCATTTAGGGCTTGAGGTTCCAGATGTGGACCTATCCCTTCACCCTCCCATGGGTTTAGTGTGGGGAGTTTAGAGGGCAACTCGGAGGGGGGGGTTATCAAAATTGTGATCCTTTGTTGGGTAGCGTAAATATTCAGGGCATTTCGGGGCGCTATGGAGTGACACCCTTGAATTTTGATGTTTTCCCTTATTTTTCCTCTGGGCTGCTATTAAGGACCTTGTATAAGGTTGCCAATATAAGGAAGCCCCACTATTTACATTGAACCCTAGCCCCCAAACCCTATTTTCTCCCTCTGTCTCTCTCTCTCTCTCTATATATATATATATATCCAAATTATTGGAACTTGAAACAGCAACCCAGTTTTTGAGCCAGGGAGGTTGAAGGTACCATGTTGGGAGTCGTAGGGTTTAGGGAGTTGGTTTTAGGCTTTGGGGTTAAGGTTCTAGTTAGGGTTTAGGGTGTATGTTTTAGGGTTGAGGTTTTTAGTGTAGGGCACCCCCCTTGTGCAGTATCTAGTTACCAGAATGGATAATTAGGAGTAGAAATTGACCCTCAAAGCGACCCTAAACCCTAAACCCTACCCTCGGAGTCCTTCAGGCTACCCCACCTCATTTTCAAGGTGCCCTCGCCCCCCACCACCACCCCAGAACATGTGTGGTGTACCCTGGTTACTGTAGACTAGGGAAAATATGAAGGTCATAAAGTCTTAAGAGCGCCCCCCACCCCCCCCCCCCCAAACCACCCAAATAGCATCCGATTGTAAAGGCCATATTAGATGTTATCATACAGCTCATGTAAGGTTTATTTGCGGTTTATTTTGGGGTTTTACAGGTGGGGGGAACCCCCTTGGCACTCTGTGACAGGGCTATATACAATCATATAACAATTATTTTCTTGTTACTGAGTCGGAGCAGTACCCAGTTTTATTATTTAGGTGGACCCCGCAAACTCTAATAACGGCTGAGAAGGGTTATGGTTATGGTGACTATGGTAGGGTCCTCTTAAGGTCCTGTTACACTACTATTGCAGCCTAGGGTCGTCTTCCACCTGCGGTATGATAATATTATTATCATGTGCGATTTAGGACATCCCAACGCTGAGCATTCCTACCTAGGCCTGCGCAGGTCGAGGTGTGTCACTGTGTATGTGTTTGATTTTGGCTTTGGGGATTAACTTAGTGATTGCGAAGATAGCCTTTAACCTTCATATAACCTCACTAGAATCCAGTAGGTCACCATTTTGTGTGCCTTTGGTGCCAGGGAATTCAGGGGGGTAGGCTAAACCCTAAAACCCTGATTGGTTTCTTCTTGTCTTTCCTACTCCTGCTGCGCCCTTGAATCCTCAACGGCTGGGATGACGGGGCTTAGGGTTTAGGCGGCGGGTAGCTATTAAACCTTAAACCCTGTAGGGTTAGGAAGTACAAGCAGATCTTTTGCCCCTCAGTATTTGTTCAAAATCCAGCTGCGCTCTTGTTACTAACCCAAGAGCAAGCTGCCATAAATCACATTCAGAATAAGCGACACTTACTATGATTCGTAGTTCAGGGTGTTACCGCAAAGGTTAGGCCCCCGTGAATTTTGTTCAACTTAAACCTTATCCACAGTAGTACATCTTCCCAATACAGTGCCATCACTGTATTGGGGATGGGTGGGTTTGGTCTGGTATTGGGGGAGGGGATTAAGTCTAAACCGTAAATCGAAACCTAAACCCGAAACCTCAAACCCCAATTCCGAAGCCTTGAAACCCTGACCCAGATAGGGGAAGGGCGGTTTAGGGTTTACGGCCCTACACCCTCAACCCTAAACCCGAAGCCAGGTGATGGCAGACTTCCAGGCACAGACGGCCATGAAGAACTTGGGCTTTGACACCTCCCGTGTCTGTCCTGGCACAAGTCGTCGAAACTGTAGGTTGAGGAGTTGGGGTTTAGAGTCCACATGCAAAGAGGGCTTAAGTGTTAGGGTTTTGCAGTCCAGATGCAAGAGCAGTTTAGGATTTAGGGTTGCGGTAGTACAAAGTCATACCGTGAAATACCACTAGAGCAAACTGCAAGAGTAAGAGTAGAAGCTGCGAGTAGAGGTTAGGATATTGCTACCTTGGGATTACCTGGTGCCTGGTAGGGAATGAAGACATGGGTCACAGGGACTACTTTTGCTGAGAGACAGCCATGGGGATCCGCGCCCTACTCCCTGAAAACTACCAGGGCTTAGAGTTGAGAGTTTAGGGTTTAGGCTTTAGCGGGTTTAGGGGGGTGTAGGGTTTAGGGGTTGAGGGTTTAGGTTTAGGGTTTTTGGGGTTCAGCGTGCAGAGTTTGGGGGGGAGGGGTGTGCCACACCATTGGGATTCCTCGGCCCCTTTGTTGAGAAGTGAGATGGATTGTGCAGGGAGTCCTGCTTGCAGGGTCATGGGGACACTTAGTTAGTAGGTTAATATTGAGGATGATTGATGTTATTATATGGCTCAATAACCTGTTTACTAAGTCCCCCTTGATTGTTCTATTTTGCAGCGCATCTAACAGTGGGACCAGCAGCCTTGGGATGCCAGACTGAGATTTGGAATTTGAAGGGTTCAGGGTCTACTACACCCGATAAGCCCTGTAAACATTACTTCCTCTCGGTCAATCTACAGGTTTAGGGCCTACAGTTTTCCGACCCGAAGCCTAAAGCTTTCACTCTAATCTCTACACCCCTAGCCTAAACCTTGGGTACTGTCCCCCCTCAGCAACAGTTGGATAATGATTCATATGGTTATATATAGCCCTTAATAGGACCCATAATATAGACTGTTACTGGGGGGGGGCAGTACCCAACCTATGTGGCACACAGGTCTTAGAGCTGAGGGCGAGGGTAGTCCTAAGCCTAAACCTTGAAACCTACACTTCTGGGTAGGCCCCTGGGATATTTAATATTTTCCCTAATGGCTTTAATAAGGGACCCTATATACCAATATTTTCCAAAGGGTTTTAGGGGCCAACCCAGACTTGCTCTAAAACCTTGCAAGCCCCAAAACCGCTGTGGATGGCAGCAATGGTAGATTCCCTGAATAGGGGGACCCCACCGAAAGCCCCACAATACTATAATCCTCGTTCTTGGGACCCTCCCCCCAAAAAAATTGTACCCCCCCCCCCCAATTTGGGGAAACCACTAAATGTTGCAGAGCTTTAGGTTCCTCAAGTAATGTCAGGGTTTAGGGTATAGGTTAGGTGGACCCCCCACCCAGTAATAGTGACTATAAGGGATAATAGGGATTATATAGGGTCCTCTTATATAGCTATTATACCACTATTACAGGGTGGGGGGTCCTCCTAAGGTATAGGGTTGTAGGGTGTGGGGTGTGCAACGCGACACAAGGTTTCCTCCATCCACTCTAAGACTCCATATCCGAAGGAACTGTTAAGCACATTGCTTGCATTATATGCATTCTGGTACTTTTCCCAATCAAGGGGACTCCAATGAAGACCCCCAAATACTCTCTTCCTTATTATCGGGACCGGTACCCCTCAAAAATTGTACACCTAATGTTGAGAAACCTTAAACCCTATATATATCCTTGTATAACCAGTATGAAGCCTTTAAAGGGTATCCCTAAGTCATAGGTCTAAGGCTAGTCTACGGATTACATAATCAAAGACCTTCAGTTTGCACCCTTAATGTTTGTAACCCTAGGTTGTGTGTCCCAAATACCCTTATCAAGGACCATATTCCATGGTTGAGGGACGCAACCCCAAGGGTACAGAGGAAAACTCCCTGAATAGTCTAAGCTCCTAGTATCTCCCTGAATAAGCTCTATAATGCTCCCCGAGAATCCCCTATATATATGGGTGGTTGTCAAAATTATGGTCCCTTTTTGGGTCCCTATTATAATACGGCAACTAATATTTAGGGTACCCAAAGAGTGGCCATAATTTTGACAACCACCCATATAACCCCTGTAAGGAGTTTAGCCTTTATCTACTCCCTGACATAAGAACAAGCCGAGGTGTTAGTCCGACTGTGCTGTGGAACCTGATTGACTACGACTCTTGCCTTAGGGCTCAGGGTTGCTAGGGTTCAGGGTGATTTAGGGTTTAGGGCTCAGGGTTGTTTAGGGTTTAGGGGTCAGGGTTGTTTAGGGTTTAGGGGTCAGGGTTGTTTAGGGTTTAGGGTTCAGGGTTGTTTAGGGTGTAGGGTTTGGGGCTGAGGGTTCAGGTCTAGGGTTTAGGGATTCAAGACGCCAAAGGGATTTAAAGCTCGCCCAATGTGGACCTATGTGGAGATACTTCTGGGTGTGCCTTTGTCCTAGTAAACCCTAGGGTGCGTCTTGTCCAGACGCCAGAAGGTGTTCTTATGATTAGACCGCCTAGGCTTGACATACATGGGGGTTGTTATGGGTTTACTGCAGATCTGATTCTGCTGGGTCGCTGTTAAGGACTTTCATGAAGTTAAGATGTAAGGAAACCTTATTTTCAGCAAACCATCATATGCTGTCACATGTTATTTTCTTTAAAAGCAACCTAGTAACACATCTTTTTTGATGTGGTTTATCGTTGTATTCGCAATGCAGTCGTAGTCGTAGCAGTATAGTGGTAGTGGTAGTAGTGGTGTCAACCTCTTGGGGCTTGCATATTCTAATAGTCATGAAAATCTTGATTGTTTTGGGCCTGGAACGCAGCAAGTAGGAACACACACAGGTCGCAGGAGCCCTTTTGGGTGTACGGTCGGGACGAAGGGGCGCTGCAGGCTATCGATACATGGGGCTGATGTCAGAGACAAGCATCTCCTGAGTACCTGTAGGGATTTAGGCTGCTAGTTCAGTGCCAAGACACCTATTCCCCCTTACGTAGATAGAACATGGAATTGACCAATATCTAATAAGATCCCCATATACCCCACATTCTATCTACTTAAGGGGGAACAATATCTCCCTTTGTGTTGGAGACTGCTAAGAACACGAAGAGACTGTGGTCATTCTCCCTGAAAAATTATGCTGAAGAGTGGTATGCCGATGGTCTATCTACTTCAGACTTCAAGAGGACTAGCCTATCGCGAAGGAGCTGCGTTCAAAAAATGCGTCCTCTCTGAAAGCAAAAATTCCCTGACGACAGTTATGTTATGACAGAATCCTCACGGGGGCACAAGAGAAGGTAGTTAAACATGAAACCCAATAACTCACTATCAAACCCTGAGCCCAATAACGCCCTGCAAATCTTTCCGCCTGAGGACAACAGTGGTTTGATTGACATTGAGGAGTGCTGAGCTCAGCGCATGAATGTCATAGGGATAATGGAAAAGAAGATGGAAACTACTATAATGGGGATATATCGGGTTTAGGGTTTAGGGCCCTTGCAAGAAGAACGTACGTAGCCCTAAAGCGATACGCAGGGATGTCTAATGGATATATAGGGGCATGGAAGTCCGAAATGAGAACTACTGTATTACTCAGAGTTTATAAGGTTGCATAAGGAACTGCATGGCGACAGGGAGTTGCTCCGAACACAGGGTCATTGCAGCGCAAAAGCCCTAAACCCCTAAACCCCTAAACCCTAAACCCTAAACCGATATTCCCCAAGATGGTCGGAGCGTCAGCCTATTGCCTGTCAGAGCCAGCGAGGGTTTAACCCTTAATCTCTAAGCCCTTGAACCCTGAACCTTACATGGGAGTTTCCCAAAATTATGGGTTCCTTTTTGGGGGTCCCTATAATAAGGACTATAGTATTTTGGGGTTTATATTGGGGTCCCCTTATCTAGGGAAACTACCACATGAAAGATGCGTGGCAGGGTGTACCGTCGAAGAAAGGCCCTGTTTTCATGGGTGTTGCGGTTCGGTCCGG
>CAJNIZ010033958.1:41567-63051 GCA_905231905.1 Symbiodinium pilosum | reverse complement strand
CTGCACCCTTACTTCCCTTTGTCTGCCCTCCATCCTAAACCCTAAACCCTAAACCCTAAACCCTAAACCCTAAATCCTAAACCCTAAACCCTAAACATGTTCAAGGTCCAGGTCATCTTGCAGGTAAAAGTTCGTTGCCTGAGCCCGAGGTTCACGAGGAGCTCAGCGCGTGTTCTGGCCAAATCTTCAGTGGGCTTAACCTAAACCCCAAAAAGTATGTAAAATAATGGCTCTAAACCTTCAATAATAGCCCAAAAGGCCATTATTCTACATAGTTTTGGGGGTCCAGGAAAGGCTTAGATCATCCTAAGCTCTAAGATGAACATATACAGAGTAGTTATCTATGATAATGGGCTTCTTTAGGTAGGGTTTAGGGGTTTCATTAGGGTCTGGGGCCTAGGGCTTAACCCAAGGTGGAAGGAAATAAGGGGAGCAATTTGGGCTTTCCAGGTTTGAGTTGGAGGGCTTCATGAAAGTGATTACTACCTAGCCCCTACGGCTAAACACACGCCCAAGCTTGTCATATCTCTAGGCTGTCATAGGGAGTGCTTCATATCAGCTTGCCACCCCTGGAAGAGACTTTCGGGTTTAGGGTTTGGGGGCTTTAAGGTTTTTTGCTTGTTGGTTCAGTTGTTTTATGTCACCCTGGGTGGGTGTCGAGGTCGTGTTTCTAAGCAGATTTACAACCGGGCACAGCCATCTTGCTACAGGCTCACAAAGGGGAGCGGAAGAAGGGAGGGAGCCGCCCTAACTGCTTGCAGGCAAGTTTCATAGAGATCCTGTGATGCTATGGTAGTACTGGAGAATCAAAAGAAAGAACAATGGAAAATGAAATGGCACCTGGCTTTGTAGAGTATCGAGGCTGATATATGCAGTGGTTCAATACTTCATTTATCCCTGCGTTCTATGGGGAATCGACCCTGCGCACGTTGGCAAGATGGGCGCTGACAGAGTCACCTCCCTCATGATGAACCCCATGAATCCCTGGAAGAGAGAGGAAGAGCGAGTGAGCTTAAAGCACCAGCAAAAGACGAAATTACCACACACGCAACATTTGACCATAAACCCGTGCAAAACTCAAACAAATCTCGTCGATCTACAGCGCCAAGGTTTTTGCATGATCAGCAACTTGCCTCGGAGAAAATGTCGCGCTCGGCAAGGTTACTGGGCAGAATAAGCCAACACAGGTTTGGGTCTGGGGTTTCGGGTTAATTAAGGATGTTCAGTTTCGGCATGGTCCCAAGGTTTGGGGTTTAGGGTGCAAGGCTAAGTGGTGAGGCAGCTTTGGCACCTGTTTTTTGAGGGTGCAGGGATCCGATTTGGAGTTTGGGGATTCCATGCGTTGCGTTGCGTGAGTAATGGTGCACTTATGCTGGTTTAGCGACCCCTTCAAGTGGACCCCACCTCACCTAGTACTAGGCATTGGGTGACAAGCTGGTGAACCCTCACAGAGTAATGCTGCCAGATTCAAACTAGTATGGGAGTTTCTCTAAACGGGGAACCCCATAGATCCCAATGTATTCTAATCCTCAGTATGGAAACCCCCAAAAGGAACCCCTCATTTTCCAAAACCCCCAAAGCCTAAACCCTAAACCTCCAAAAAAGCTATAGTCTAAACTCCTAGTATCCCCCTTAATAACCCAAATGGAAGCCCCCTATAACCCCCTTCAAGGAGTTTAGACTATAGCTCATATAGCCATCCCAACAGCAAGGAGGCCACGCGACTTTGAAACTGCAGAGCAGCAGGACCGAAATCGGTTGGAGGAGCAGTTGGCAAAGCTGAAAGTGGAGAGCACCTCGCATGAATTGAATTTTATTGGGTTTAGGGTTTAGGGTTTAGGGGTTTAGGGTTTGGGGTTTAGGGTTTGGGGTTTAGGGTTTAGGGTTTGGGGTTTAGGGTTTGGGGTTTAGGGTTTGGGGATACTATGATGGTACCCAAGAACACTATAGAGTAAGATTACATCCTACTTTGGGGTATAGTACGTTATATACAGAACATAATCTCACTGGGTTCAATTCAACCACCAAAAAAAGCTACTTACAAAGAGTTTACGGGTTCGTAAGCCGTGCCTTATACTGACGGAAGATCAAAGGTGTGCCTTCTCAAGGACAGTTGTGCTTGTGTTGAAAGGTCATTCTGTTCAAGGCTTTGGCCAAGCTCTCGCATTCTGTGAGACACGAAGTAGCATAACAGTACTTGTTTCGGCAGTCATTCAAGCAGTAGTGAGAGTAGCAGTGGGTGGAGTAATAGTTGCTTCGCACCGAAACCTCAGGTGTTGCACTTCGATCAAGACTGCTGTTGCCTACCATGCGATTATTTCTGTGTCCCAAGTAGGTGCTATGCGTTTAGTGGACAAGGCTTTGGAGTGTATAAGTGTTTAGGGTTTAGGGTGTGGCTGGCAGTTCAGAGTCCACATGAGCTACAGTCTAATCTCCTTGAAGTGGGCGTTATCTCGGGGATTATATATAGGGGAGTACTATGGGGTGCTCGGAGTTTAGATTATAGCTCACATGCCAAAAAAGGGTGTAGGTCGACACTTAGCCTGACTGAAGCGAGGACGGGGATTGAGAGTGGAGTCAAAGGCAACTACGGGTGGGGAGCTACCATGTAGGGACTTTATACATTATGCGTTATATATATACCCCTTATATAGCTGCCCGCCGTCTTCTGTACCCCTTGTGTTAACTCCCCCCAACTCAGAATTCCGCTCCGGTAGTTGGTCCTTTTGAATTGGAGTCGGGGTGGCGCTCCGTGGCATGGAAGATGGATGGTTCCTAGCAGCCAGCAGCTGCTATCCTTCTGAAGCCCAGGCGAACATCTACACCCCAAGCTCGTCCAGTCCATGTTGCTAAAGCCTCCCAATCTCAAGCCCAGCAGAGATTTCCACCTAGGTCTACAACACATGGTCTCAACCGTCGAGTACAATCTCGGCGAGCAGATGCACGAGAGTCGGATAATCTACTTTACCAACCAGCTCTTTGATTGCACTCTGGGGCTCAGGGGTTTCGATAGGTTACAGTCATGGGGCTGGGGCTTAGGGTTCTGTCAGTATTGGTTATGACAAGAGTGGGATATGAAGTGGTTGGTTTGAACTAGATTCATAAGATTCAAGTTTGTTTGGCTAGACTTCCAGTGTTACCTTCAAACCTTAGACGATGGGTGAGCAGTACAGCAGGCAGGTGATGATACTGAGATTCTACTGTAGGAGGGCATGTCTATATGAGAGACGTGTCGTTTTCCATTGTACACGATCTTGATACTGAAAGCGCGCAACAGGAACTTTGCACAGCCTCTGACCTTTGGTGATGCAAACGCAGGTTCCAGCGCCAGCGGCAACATTTTTCTTTTCGGGATACTCTCGTGCTACAGTCCCCACTAGAAACTGGGATTGGACCCTCTTTTGGAGTATAATATGTTACAAGACCTAGGTACCCCAGTAATACCCTTTTTCCCTTTTTATTTGGGGTCTCCTTATTAAAGCTGAATAGTAGGAAAAAAGGTACCCCTGTTATATAGGGTTTACTGGGGAACCTAGAGACGAGTGAACATAACCCTATCATGTTCAACCGTACAGAACTCTGCTCAGGTGTTTTCGGAAGGAGGTGGTTGAACACACCCAAATTTAGCCAACTCCGCCCTCCCAGCCATCCTCAGGCTGAAGTTGTTCAATGCAAACGGGTTTAGGGTTTAGGAGTTTAGGGGTTTAGGGTTTAGGGGTTTAGGGTTTAGGAGCTTAGGGTTTAGGGGTTTAGGGTTTAGGGTACAGCTAAAGTAATGTGGGGGCCCAAACCAAACCTTTTTTCTTGATATGTGACTTTCTCATTGCTAAAGCCCAATAACCAATCCACATACAGATGCTGGCCCGCCTAGCATTACACAGGCTCCATCATCAGTAGTGTCAGGGGTAGGTGTGCAATATTGGTATGAGGATCATACTGAGACCCAGCTAGGAATTTGGAGCTGCATGTGTAGTACCCTAAACCCTTAAAACCCCCCTCCGGCGATCTTGAAAGCCTGAGCCGCTATCTTACTTTGGTGGCTCCATGTAAGCACAGCTCCTAGATGCCAAACCCCGGGAATCCGAATCCACGGTAGCGTCAGAAATCTTCAATCCTAAGCCCTGAGCCCTACAGCCTAAACCCTTAACCCTTAAGCTTATTCATCCTAAGCCCTATACCCTAAAGCTTATAATCCTAAGCCCTCAAGCCTAAACCCTAAACCCTTAACCTTAGTCTCCAGTTTCGACCCCGGACCCTAGTCCCTAAAGCAAAACCTCGATCCCTAAACCCTAACCCTCAACCCTACGCCAGGCAGGCGCTCCACTTCTCCTCGGAGCGGATGCCGAAGGTTAGGGAAGCCCTGGGCCTCCAGGAGCCCAAGCCACTCGGACGAGATTTTAGGGGATTTGGGTCTTCAGGGTTTTGGGGTTTAGTGCTTGGAGGAGGGGGTTAAGGTGAAGGGTTTATGGGTTTAAGGATTTAGGGGCCTTTAGGGCGTCGTAAAGGTTTGAGCGTTGAGGGTTGGGGGAAGTTTGGGGAGTTAGGAGATAGGGCTCGGGTCAGGTCGGGATGGGATGTAGGGGATAGGTTTTGATAGGATGGGGGATGCAAGTTCGGGGTTTCAAGTTCAGGGGTCTAGAGGTTAAGCAAGGGGCTTAGTTTCTTTTTGTTAACCGGCTCTGGGTTTTTGGCTGAAAGATTTTGGAATTGGTGCCAGGGAATGCTATCCTTTTTTGTTATGGGAAAGTCCACAGTCTTGGGGGCTCATTTTTATGACTTGCGAGCAGGATTCCTATGCGTAAAGGTGCAGCCCTAAACCCCAAACCTTAGACCCCAAACCCTGAACCCCAAGCTGCGCCTACGCGCAACGCTGGTATTTTCCCGTATTTCCGAAAGAGTATAGGTAGCGCATGGCAGACGTAAAAACCCTGAACCCTGAACCCCAATCGGTTGAAACAAAAAAGAAAAGAACAACAACAAACTAAACCCTAAATCTCCAAGCCCTAAACCCCCCGCCCAGGTTAGTGATCCTGCTCATTCCGTCCCTTCTGGGGCGAAGTTACTGGAAGGGCCGGCCCAAGTTCAAGGAGCCGCGGTTCAGAATTTATGGCTTTGGCGTTTAGGTTTTTCTGGTCGTAGGGTTTAGGGTTTTAGGGTTTGGGGTTTTTAGTCTTAATATAGAAGCATTCATGATTGCCAATATCATGGTCCTAAGTTCCAGGAGCTACGATTTAGAATTAAGGCCTGAGGGTTTAGGGTTTTAGGTCTGAATATAAAGCCTTCATGATTACCAATGTTACGGCCCCAGACCCGCGGCAGAATATTGTACAGGGTACCTCAGATAGACCTCACATCATATTGGAAATTGCCTTTCTAATGCGGTTCTGTGTCCTTAAGTGGGCGGATCCAAGCAGTTTGGCAAGTATTGGGGATGACTTAGCTTACCTACAGTTTAGGGTTTACGGTTTAGGGTGTGGGGATCTGCCATTTTGAGGACTCCTGGGTGCTTCAACGCTAGGGGCAGGTGATTAGTTCTCACGCCTTGGGCAGTTTTGAGGACATGTAAACAAAGGTTTGAGGGTCCCAGCGGCTTGATGGTGGGAGTGTCCTCCTCCTCACGAAGCATGGAATGCATTGTGGAGTAGCCGGTCGTTATAGGACCCCTTCCTAGGGTCCCATGTATATACATTTTGGGGAGTGCAGGACACCAGCAGTTATAGTGTAAAAAGCAGCACCTGGAAATCGGCTATCTTACCTATGTACGAACGGCCGTCATGATGCCAGAGCGGATGCCAGGTGCGGCAAGCAGTATATGAAGGATCGCTGTTTTTTAAAGGGAAAAAATGGGTGGCGTGAAAAGAGTGACCGGTAGGGATAGGCAATTGTGTATTCCGGTCCCTATCTCGTGCTATTAGATTACAAGTACAGGGAGGGGCCGAGCCCTGGATATCAAACCCTAGACCCTAAACCATCAGCAGCATCATGGTATAGGGTTTAGGGCTTAGGGATCATCATCATCTTCTTCTTCATTATCATCATCACCATCGCCGTCATCATTATCATCGTCGTCACCACCAGCATTGTCATCATTGGCATCTCAAGAATTTCCTGCAGCATCAACCCTGAGCCATCGGCCCTCAGACCACTACTTATGGTTTAAGGGTTTAGGGTTTAGGGCTGCTCATATGTGGTGCCTGAGGACTTCTCCTTGCCGACAAAAACCTGTTCCCTAACCTCAAACCTTATATACCCCCATTATAGTACTTTCCGTTTTCTTGTCCATTATCCCAATATATCCTCAATATATCTCCTACATGACGCCTATATACCCCCCAACCCCTGAAACCCAAGGCCTAAACCCTAAACCTTAAACCGCCTGAGGACTTCTTGCCGACGAAAACTGTTCCCGAGCTGCCAGGGAGGGAGGAGGTGGTGGAGAAGCAGATGAGGCCAGATAAACTTAGCATTTCTTTCTACGGATGAGCAATAAAGAAACCAACGTAATCCTCGTATAACCCCTAAATAATTTATTCCCTGCTAAAACCCTCAGTGAGTGTCGGGTTTGGCTTTAGCGGCCGTAGCTTAAGATTTAGACTCAGGCTGCAGGCCTTCGGCTTCGAATTTCTGTGTTGCTGTTAAGGGGCCCCATTCAAGTCACCATAATATGGTTATATCGTAGATAATAGCGTTTCCGGATTATAGTATCTCATAAATATAAGCTCCTCAACAGCCAGCAAGGTTTTGAGTGTGGTAGCGCAGGACTTTGCCGGGTTGAGGGCCCTTCGAGGGAGATGAGCTCTGATGTACGTTTATGTACGGCTTTAACGTTCAGGGCGTCTGGTACCCTAAACCCTACAAGCCATAAGCCCCAGACCCTAGACCCTATAAGCCCTAAACCCTAGACCCTGTAAGCCTTAAACCCTAAACCGGGTAGCCTAGTAGGGGAAGCTCCGGATTCGCAGCGTAGGTTCGTCTTGGAGTAGTGCTGCTAAGTTTTAGGGTTTCTCAGTATCGCATGAAGGGCATGCCAAAGATTATCAACGTACCTTTTTATACAATGAGAGCCTTGGAAGGTTTACCTATAACCCCAAAGAAGTTGGTATTGAGTGGTCTTGACCCTTTGAACTGCTAGCTATGGTCCACTAAACTCTATGCCGAGTTTATGGGTACATTCTCATCATGTAAGGCTACTTTACCGAAGCATTGGGACCAGGGGGAGCGAGGGAATGCAGCAAAAAGCGCATGACTGAAATTCCCAGGGACCCGGCAGTGTATGGAGGGAATCTTGTTTAGGGCTTAGGATTAAGGAGGCCCAAAATCGGGGAATCCAGGTTTGGGGTTTAGGGACGAGAGCTGTCGCAAGATTCCCCTCGATCCTGATCTGCCTGAGCCCAAGACTTGATTCTTCAACGTATTGGTCCTTTCGGGAGTGGAGGAGTGGATCCGTACAAAATAATGCTTTTACAGAATCACCTACTAGTAGTGGTATACTAGGGTATAGTAGGAATATTTAGATACTCTAGGATAAATACCGTTATCTCTTGTGGTCACTATGACTATGAGTGGGTGCGGACCCAACCTGAACAGTACCGATATTCCCTCCCCCACTCCACCCTAAATCCTAAACCCCTTCTGCACCAGCAAGCAAACCCCAGATGCGGCATCCCTAGCCCAAAAACTGCAGCGGTTTAGGGCTTAAGGTTTTTGGTTTAGGGCTGAGGGTTCAGGGTTTTGGGTTTAGGTTTATAGGGTTGGTGACTCGACACCTACGCTTACAGGTTAGCCCACAGGGTTTCGGCTTTAGAGTTCAATGAGAGGACGCCAAGGAATGTTATCGCTCGAGAAGTTCTTCTGCCTGTCGCTTTGCAGACACGGGCGCTCATAGTTGGAAGGACGAGCGCTTATGGCTTGGGGTCTGCCATGTGCACGCCCCTGATAGTTTACCCCGCCCCCCGCCCCTTCAATACTCTGAGTGTGGAATGTGGTACCATGAAATAGCAAAGACGGTCGAAATTATCCTGGGGTTGGGGCGGTTTGTTATTCGGCGAGGGGTTTTCCGAGCTTGAGCAACTCGGCATGACCTCCCAGAGAAACCCTACAGAGTTGCTCGTTGGCAGTTTTGGCAGATATTGGTGGCATGTATTTCGTTGGAATGCTTCAGGAGGCGATGATTGTTGATTGTACCCCTGGGTTTTGGGATCCTTTTACGGGACTCTAGGGGGCTACGTTGGCGGATATAAGGGTTATATGAGGGCTACATTAGGGAAGAAATTAGGTGTATGTACAGCACAACCCAGGAACTCTTGATAATTATGGACTATGGACTTTGTAGTGGACTTATATGCTACAGGGATTTTGGGGTAGCTGAAAATTTGCAGGAAAAGAGGAGGATTCTCGGGACGATTTTATAACTCCTGTTTGTTTTCTTCTCCGCTGGGGGGCTTGCAGGAAATTGGAAGCACCAAACCAAATGTGGATGGATCATGCCTTCAGACAGCATGAAAGTGCATTCGCCGTTACCTTGACGCGGAGGGTTGCACCCCTTTCTTCTCATGGTCAGTCGGCAAAAGCTGCTGATAGGTTGTGCACATATTCTCACCGGGTTTCCTGGTGATTTGGTTCTCGCACGTAGCCTTTCGATAACGGAGGCCTTGAAACTGAGAACATTCGAGGGCATGAACCACGAATGTTGCAACCATTAGCCCGAGATAAGCTGCAGTGCTTGCCCAGAAATCACGGGGATGGTCAGTGCATAATGACCTTTACAGGAGTTCGTGCAGCCTCACTAACGCCTTCGCCGAAGTCAGCGAGCCGATACAGAGCCTTGGCATTCGTGGGTTCAGGGCTTTGGGGGTGTATGCAGGCTTTGGGAAGACCAAGCAACTGGGAACGGTTGAGGGGTGCAGGCTGGCATGCATTCTGCATACCTGTTGAGGCCTGCGCCCAAGCCAAACACTTAACCCCAAACTGGAGACACAAGCCCTATGCTACGAACCGAGATCCCTGTGCCTCGTCCACGACATCAAGCAAAGGCAAATGCTTTGAACTAAATAGGCGCGCAGCTCCCTCTATTTGAGTCCTACAAAATGGTGTGGAACTTAAGTCAGGAGTAGCGCTGCTACTGCTACTACAACCGCGAGAACCAATATCAGCACCACGAGGCCCTCAGGCCTACCGCCATCCATTGTCATGACTACTTGGACCTGCGGGGGGGTCAGGGGGACTTGGTAAGTATACTTACTACTTATATAACTTATAGCCCCTCTAGCCCATATAGTAACTCCAGCTATCCCCTGTATGAACCTACTTGTTTGTCCCCCTGACCCCCCAAGTACTGCTGCTGAAGCTAAGAGAACTCTGCTTGATAATGTCATCGTCTTACCAGCCGAAAGCAGCAGCAGCTGCTGCAAGAGCAAGAATAAGGCCCTAAACCCTAAGCCCCAACCCGGAACCCTAAATCAGAAGTCCCTGGGCAGCTTGAGTTCCAAGGAACAGCTTGGGAAAGTCCTGCCCATTTCAGATGGTGATCTTTGAGCACGCTCGGAATTTGCACATGAACACCATCCTGCCGCTCCGCCTTGCCACGTGTGGGTTTCCAAAAATTAGAGGTACCCGTCTGAAAGTGGGCTTATAGGGGTTATATAGGGTTCGTATAGGGATAATGGAAAAGAACATGGAAATTACCATTTAGGGTTTAGGGTTTCAAAAAATTAGGGTTACCTCTTGGGGGTCCCCATGTGAAGGATTGTAATAGTATTTTGGGGTCCATATCAGGGTCCCCCTATTTAGGGGAACTACTGGGGGTTGAAGTTCTTTCGCTTTACGGGTTTAGGGTTAAGGGTTGGCAGAGCTTGGCGAGGCCTAAGGCTCAGGGTTTAGGGTTTAGGAAAAAGCATTGGCTGGAACACGGGTGCGTGGGTCTTGGATGTGCATGGAAGTGTTAGACACTCCCATGGGCAAATCAGCGATACATGCGGTTGCGGCCACATGTCCATACTCGTTTGTGCCCTGCTTCCTGGTAATGCCTAAAATTGCTGGGAGACAGGAAGGAGGCAAAATGCAAGTGAACCTGTGTACTGCCGCACTGCCACAAGCCCTTCACTGGCACGTCTGCAATGCAACCTCCTTGTCAGTTCCACCAGTGATGTTAAAGCAGTCGGGACCCTTCAAAGAAGGAGGCTTGGCGTAGGGAAGGGTAGCTGACAGCATACTCTAGGCTTAAAGCCCTAAACCCTAAACCTTAATACATCCTCCTTGTACCCAGGGAAAGGAATCTCTACACTGGCTGAGCAAGGTTCAACTATTTGGGTTCCGTCCCTGTAATATGCTTTCCCGAGATGGGCAAGCTAGCGCAGACCTTCAGGGCTCTGACGGGTTGGAGGTTGATGGTCTGGGCTTATGGGGTTTGAGGTAATTTGGAGCTAAAAACACAGGTCGGTTTCGGGAGAATCTGGGTGAGATTTGCTTGCGCATTTCCAGAACCAGAACCAGCACAAGTCCCGCGATCTCCCAACCCATCTACAGAAATATGAATAGAACCTTTCCCCTTTACAGCACAACAAGCAAGGAAGCCCGACAGCTTCTAGGCCCGCAAAAAGCAGCATTCTATTGAAGGGACTGGCTTATACTTGAAAGCTCAGGCGACTTAGCAAGTAGGCTATGGATTGCGGACGACTGGGGTCACTAAAAGCCACGTGGGTTACAAGGGTTAGTGCACATACTAATGTAGACCGCAGATTAATAACCTTCTCCTTTGAAGGGCCTTAAATAGGAGGATCCCGATTATGACCCTAAACCCTCAACCAGAATCCCTATTTAGGGAAGGGGGTTCCTTCATCAAGGGTCTACCTTAAAGTCTACATGGGCCAGGGTTCAGGGTTTACAGTCCCCCCTAAGTAGATAGAACATGGCTTTGGGTATATTATATAAGGTCCCGATATACTCCACATTCTTCTTAAAGGGGAACGGTTTACTGGCTCTTTCAGCTTGAAGATCGCTTGTGCTTGCTTCTGCTGTTGCGGCGTGGCCCCCGGCTTGACAGGATTCAGTTCTGGGCTCAAAGTGTTTAGGTTTAGGGCCCCAAACTGCGCGGTTAGTATTTTTACCAAGTCCTCGTGACCCTCCAAGTAGTTTGAGGGTTCGCGGTTGGCACACAGGATTTCTGGCTTGGGGTTTGGCCTGTGAGGTTACTGTTGTTCCCTAAGCCCGTTTAGGATCTTATGGTTTAGGGTGCCGGCACCATCTTGGCGATGTCACCCCAATAGTATAGGGCTAGGGATTATATCGGGATTATACAGACAGATTTAGGGTTTAAAGATCAGAACGTCAGGGTATTTAGGGATTTCCTAAATAAACCCTAAACCTGTGCGTGATGCTGGTGTGGAGTTTCATGTATGGCGTGCGCGCCCCTTAACTACGCAGACTCTAGTCAAGGGTTTTGGGCTTCGGCATTCGTTGGGTTTCAGGTTAGGCTGTGGGTATGACATGGTATGATGTTTGTTTCGCCATGATCATGTCTGTTTGGTTCCGGAAGTCTCTATGCAAAACTAAATCTCTGAGTTAGGGCTTACAGCTTAGGGTTTAGGGCTTGGGGCTTAGGGTTTAGTGCTTAGGGTTTAGGGCTTAGGAGACTCTATGCAAAACTAAGTCTTGGGGATTGCCGCTCCTGCTTTGCTTGGCTTGCAGTTTCCAGGCCCCCGCGCCGCACTACCCTACCCCCCCCCAACCATCCCGGTAGCTTCCTCCTCGACAAAGGCCATTAGCGAAGACTGAGGGATCCTTTTAAAGCTGAACTAAGCAGGAACCTAGGGTTTAGGGCCTAGGGTCTAGGGTTTAGGGTTTAGGGGGGACCTAGGGGGCGTAGTAGGGGGGAAGCTATGGACCCTGGTTTAGGACATGGCCTTGCACCATGGTACTAGTCCCAGAGTACTTATCCAAAAAATGCCTAAGGCTGTCGTCTCCTTCTTAGGGTTTTTGTAATAGGGTTTAGGGTTTGGGGTTTAGGGTTTAGGGTTTGGGGTTTAGGGTTTAGGGTTCTCCTTAGGAATTATTTGTAATTGTCATTATAGTACTAAGGAGATTACAGAAGGGTCTAAGTACCCAAATAGTAAGGCCTTTGGGTACCTAACACCCCAATATTTTGGGCACTTGGACCTTTAGGGAATGGCCATAAGGTAGATTTCCTTTTCGGTTACGATCTCCTGTCAGGTTTCAAGGAAGTGGTTTCCCGATGGACCCTCCTTGAAAGGACCTTTAAACCAGCACACATGCCTCCCCCTAGCTGGTAGGACTGTTTCGCTGGCAGAATCTCAAAGCACAGAAGCATGCAGATTTGGAACCTACTCCTCCCCTTTCCCCCTTGAGAATGACCTTTGTCTATGTTGAAGCAGTTCCCTCCTTGCTGACGGCCGTGGCAACCCTCAATCCGAGACCCTAAACCTTCAATCATGCTTGGCAACCAAGGCTTAGAAAGGAAGCTCCAGCAGAGTAGTGATGCATGGAAGCTTTGCTGCATTCAACAAGGAATTATAGAGGTGCAAGTGATATGGCAAGAAGTTCTCCTAGGCATGTGTCCTTTTGCATCCCTGTTTGGCGATTGCTTGGGGGTCGGGGCATAGGCGGGGATGACACAAGTATCATTGGGAACTGTGCAAGGCTACACGTGCTGTTGCAGGACGTTTGCATGTGTATATATGCATTTATGCAGATCTACATGTGTCTGCATTGTTATGGCTCTCAAGATTCTCATCCCTTTTGCCGCTCCCGTCATATAGTACGGCCCCGAATCCAAAACGAAACAGAAGTGGTTTGATCACAGCTTCCCTTCTTGGGACCAACTGTTGGATCCCATGTGTTTTGTTCCCTCGAAGTGTCAGGAATCATGCGAACTTTGTGCCGGCGCTTTCACACCACTACGGAGTAGATCCAGTGCTGTGGCCACGCCACAAGCTGGTGGAAGGCAAGGATTCATGTTGGCAGCCATGCAAGCCTTGTCTGTGACCTATACACCCCCCAACCACCACTAAACTAGCGGTTGGCTTCCTTTTGGTTTGCATGGAGCTGCAGCCGCGCAGATTTAGAAGGAGTTAGTCATGCCTACACAGTAACGACTTGGGCATGTTAGGATCCCTTCCCCAGGTAAGCAGAAAGACTTCCCCATCCAACATCTTCATCTGGGTATTCGGAAGTCCTTCTTGAGAGGAGGTGGGCGTTTCCCATGCAAGTATCAAAAAGTACAAAGCCTCAACGTCGTGCAGTCATTGGGACTCCTACATATTATGCATGGAGATTCTGCAAACAGATTGCCAACATATCTCTTGGGATCATGACCGAGACACTCCTGACAGTCTAAGCCCTGCGCAGAAGTTGCGCAGGACACCAACTCCAGCAGACGTTGGTTCTCTGCTCAACACTCTTGGCCCCCAGTGCAGTGTCTACAAGACCTATAGTACTATAGGCATGTAGTCTTTACCCCAAAAACATAAACTCGTGAAGCGCCGTCTTCAGGCGCATCAGCCTACTTTATCTTCGAGTGCTTGAACGACCAGAACCCTCCCCTGCACGACCCACGGGCCGCTGTACAATTTGAAAATATCTTCCTCTCCTCTCTCCGTGGCTGGGTACTGCAAAGACTGGACTTGGGAGCTTCGAACAACTTGTGGGCTCTTTTTTGGGGGGATGATCTACGATTTCCACTGTTTGAGGGCCTCTCTTGGAGAACAAATTGTGTTTTTTCTATGACTCTGTGAGATGCCAAGGCCTTTTTAAAGCAATGAAGGAAGTGCACGATAGATGCCCAACCGGCAGCTACGTTTCGTGAGCTTCTTCCACAAATTTGTGGGTGTATAGCTGGTATAGCTTTGGGATAGGTTGCGAGGTGCTTTTCTTATGGCAAATGATGCCCTAAGCATGTCCCGCATCTAATGCTCGGGGTCCCGACCTACTTTCCAAAAAGGGAGTCATCAAGATGGCCTGTGAAGAAGCTAACAAACGGCCATGGCTTTGCAATTCACGCAAGCCGCCCGGTGAACCGGAAAATCCTAGATCCTCAGCCCGAAGCCTTAAATCCTAAACCCTACATCCTTAACCCTAAATCCCTAAAGCCTAAGCCCAGGTAGCTCTCTTCCTGTACTGGCACTGTGGACAGCGGGCGACGTCAATGTGCTGAAGTATGACCCTCTACTCCTGATTTTGCGGCTCAGAGGGTTTAGGGCTTAGGGCCTTAGGGCTCTCGATTTTGTGCTAAGTTTGTAGGGATAACGTAGAGTTGCGGGGGTTGAAGGTTTTAGGGTTGAGGAATCGGCTAAAGTTCTGGTACCGATCGCGGCGCTCCTGTGCTACGATGATACTACGTCTCAAGTGATAGGACATCAATTGCGCACTACCCTATTACCCAGCCCCGTCGGTGTCAACAAAAAGCAAGCCAGGTCCTTTGGTGCTCCTAATGTAGACCCCTGATTGATAAACCCCCTCCTTTTAGGGGCCTTAATATTAGGATCCCTATTAAGGGGAGGGGGTTTATGAATCAGTGGTCTGGGTTAAGCATCTTGTTTTCTCCTCTATGGTTTCTGGGCTTTGCAGGCCTGACTTCAGGGCTTGCCTCCCCGTGATCGCTACCTGCCATCCCAACGCCTTAGGGTTTAGGGTTTAGGGGTTTAGAGTTTGGAGTTACCAAGCAAAAAAGGGGGGGGGTTGAGATTTAGACCCCGGAGCGTGGGAATGTATGTAGCCAAAGCAGAACATGATCAACCTGTGATGGGAGCTAAGAAGAGGTCAGGGGTTTAGGGTTTAGGTTTTGAACACTTCAACGTCACCTAGCTGAATGATAAGCCAAAAGCCCTTAACATCACCCTCCTCCTGTACAAAAACTGTAGCTTATGCGGGGCCAGGGGGACTTGCCAAGTATACTTATAACCCTTATACGGGAAAAAATAATACCCACTACAGTTGCCCCGGCTATCCAGATCATCAACCCACTTACAAAAATGATAGTTTCTTTAAATAGGGGGACCCCAATATAGACCCCAAAATACTATAGTCCTTTTTATAGGGACCCCTCAAAATGGTACCCGTAATTTTGGGAAACCTCCAAATAGCCTACTGACTAAGTCCCCGAAGGAAGCCTTGAACTATGTCACCAACGGCATTCCCCTGATTCTGCTTGATAGCCGGTGGGTGGATGAGGACGTTGAGGAGGTCCAAAGGGCTGCAAAGGTTGAGCGTACAGGATTGAAGGATAGGTGTCAAGGGTTCAAGGTTTAGGGTTAAAGGCCTACAGTTTAGGGTTTAAGGTGAAGGGTTTAGGGTTTATGGTTCAAGGGGGTGGGGTTTACGGCCTGGGGGGTCCGGGTTAATCGCGAGGGTGTTTGTGGTTGAACTGCGCTGGGGTTGAAAGGATTTAGCTTTGCCGGTCTAAAGGGTTCAGGGTTGAATTTGTCTAGGTTGAGGGCTTTGAGTTCTCGAAATTAAGATTGAAATTTCTCACTGTGGAACATTTAGGAGGCGGAAGGGTGTTTTTGCTTGGTTGGCCCTACGGTCCCAATCGTTTCCAGAGGTGTCATGGGAGTAGTACCAGAGTGCGATTTGGGTGTGTGTTGGAGGAGTTCCCTTACTGGTAGTTAGTAGAGAAAAAGGGAAAAAGAAGCCCTATAGAATCCTTATATACTATACTCCCTTATTCCCTACTAACCCCCAGTAAGTTCCAGAGGTAACGAGAAATTTTTGGGTAGAGAATCTAGGAGTTGAGAGCTTGAGGGTTTCGGGCGTAGGGTGAGCATCGGGGTTTAGGGTTTAGGAAGTAGGGCTTAGGGTGTAGAGTTAAGGGGAATCCAACATGTCCGTGCTCCTCGAACTGTACTTGCAATTGTACGGTGAGCTATAGCGTCATGATGTGGGAATGTCTGAAAATTAATTAGGAGTCCCTTTTTTTGATGATCTCTAAGACGGAACGCATAGTATCTTCGGGTATGGCAAGAGTACCCCTAGCTGTGGAAAGTACCATGTACCGTACCCATAAGATGATTCTTGACTGCTGGGGTGCTTCTCTCGAACCCTATAAGCCCCAAAAGCATCTCTCA
The DNA here is from genome assembly GCA_905231905.1 of Symbiodinium pilosum. Lineage (NCBI taxonomy): Eukaryota > Dinophyceae > Suessiales > Symbiodiniaceae > Symbiodinium > Symbiodinium pilosum. The sequence continues at coordinate 46,975 of CAJNIZ010033958.1, read as the reverse complement.
GAACCCTGAAACCCTGAACCCTATAGTCCCCCTTAAGTAGATGAATATGGGGTATATGGGGATCTGATTATAAGATGCCCGAAGCTATATTCTTTCTACTCAAGGTGGACTATACACCTTAAACCTTTCCTTTTTGAGGCGCCCGCGGCAGAGGTGGTTCCCACCGACATATCTCCGTCCAAGGACAAAGAGAGCCTGGACATCATGATCATGGATATGGAGGAGCGGGGAGATTCAGGTTAAGGCTTTTAGGCCAATATGACCTAAACAAAAAAAAAAACTGAATAATATAGAGGGAGCTAGGGTTGATCACGGATGTGGAAGAGCGGGGTATTACCGTTCACGGCTTTTAGGTGTCTAGGGCTAGGGCTTCGAGCTTCAGATCATCAAGGACGGGTTGAGGATGCAGAGGCTTTAGGGTTTAGGGTTTTGTTGTGCTGTAAGCCTAAGAGTTTGGAGTGTTTAGGTTGGGGTCTTTCGCGCGTGGGTGGCTTGGCTCTCCGGCTTGCAGTTGCAGCGGTAGTCACAGAGGTAGATGTGGATGGTTGAGGTCCAGAGTTACGTAAGGGTGTTTGAGGGCCTGGGGCTCAACCCTAAACCCTAAAGCCATATGAACCGCAGTCTACATGTTCAAAAGGGGTTATACAGGGGATCATACAGGGGACTTATTAAGGGGGATACTAGGAGTTTAGACTATAGACTATAGTTCATATGTAGGACAAAGTACCAGTTCCATTAGCCCCGTACAACCAGTCGGAATGATGGATGCTGAGCTGAGCACTTTCATTGTGAGACACACCCCCTAATGCCTGAACCTCATTCGCAGGACTTGCTGGTGCCTACGTAAGTGGACTCCTTAATCACGACTAAAATGGTCCCTACATTTACTCTAAACCCTAAACCCTAAACCCTTAAACCCTAAACCCAAGCATTGATAAGATGAGAGGAGAAGGTGAAGGAAAAGGACGAGAGCGGCGAAGGATTCTCGCAGGCATGCGACAAGCTGCAGATGCATGCGAAGGCTTGGACTAAGCTGGGTTGCTGCTTTGAAGCTTATATTCGGTTACCATATTATGGGTATATAGTCAACAAAAGGGTTTCCTTGTTATAGTATCTTAGCCTTAAACTGTAATTCAAGGTCCAACCCAGTAAATCAAAGTAGTGGGAAGTGGAGGAGTGCCAGGCCTTAGGCTAGGCTTTGGGATTGCAGAAAGTAAGCAAGAGCATTCTGCAAGACCCGTATGGGACTTGCAAGTACCTGGAGTGCCTGGACCCCAACAGTTGCAAAATACGTCAAAAGCCCTTTTGTTCTACATTCTCCTGCGCTTCAGCTAAATGATGATGAAGTGTCCCTAGATCCTAGGCCCTGAATCCTGAACCCTCAACTCTAAACCCTATACCCTAAGTTCTAAACCCCTAAACCCTAAACCCTAAACCCTAAACTCTAAAACTCTAAACCTTAAACCCCTAAACCCTAAACCCTTAAGTTCTAAACCCTAAACCCTAAACCCTAAGTTCTAAACCCCTAAACTCTAAACCCTAAACCCCTAAACCCTAAGCCCTAGATTGCAGGCTCTGAACGAGATAGGCCTCTTTGACACCCACATTGGCTCAGCCTTGGCGTGCGTTCGAGCCGGCATCCGTGCCTTCACCGCAATCAGGGTTGAGGGTTTAAGGGTTTAGGGTTGAGGGTTTAGGGTTTAGGGTTGAGGGTTTAGGGTTTAGGGTTGAGGGTTTAGGGTCTAGGGGATGTAGGGTTCAGTAACAGTCTATATTAAAGTCCTATTAAGGGCTATATATAACCGTATCCGTGCCTTCACTGCAGTCATCCATTGAGGGAATTTAGAGTTTAGGGGTTTAGGGGGTTTAGGGTTTTAGGAGTTTAGGGATTTAGGGATTTAGGGGTTAGGGGTTTAGGGATTTAGGGTTAAGGGATTTAGGGTCTAGAGTTTAGGGTTTAGGGATTTAGGGGTTTAGGGTTTAGGGTTTAGAGGTTTAGGGTTCAGGGTTTAGGGGTTAAGGGTGTAGGAGTTTAGGGTCTAGGGTCTAGGGATTTAGGGTTAAGGGATTTAGGGTTTAGGGTTTAGGAGTTTGGGTTTCGGGGTTTAGGGATTTACGGTTTAGGGATCTAGGGTTTAGGGATTTCGGGTTTAGGGATTTAGGGTTTAGGGATTTCGGGATTTAGGGATTTAGGGGTTTAGGGTTTAGGGTCTAGGGATTTAGGGTTTAGGGATCTAGAGTTTAGGGATTTAGGGTTTAGGGATTTAGGGGTTTAGGGTCTAGGGATTTAGGGTTTAGGGATTTAGGGTATAGTCCCTAGTGTATTCTCTACAAGGGGACCGCGTCGCAATATTGGCCGTGGCTCTTTTGAAGCCTTATCAGATGCGTTCTATACTGGTGTTGAGGGTTTTCCTCGACATCCCAAATTCTGAACAATCACTTTTTCACGAAACCCTACACCCTAAACCTTTAACACGTAAAAAAGGCTGCTGCTTGGGAGGTCTAGGTAGGGTAAACCCCAAACCCTAAACGACCCTAAACCCAGCGAGCTACTTGCCCAGCCCTCAGTTTGACCTCTTCTAGTCATGTGCTCACAGTTATGCCTAGGGCTCCCAGTAGGGTTGAGGGTTTAGGGAATGGGCTGTACTCCTATAGTTGCATAGCCCGGTAGCCCACTATTTAGGTAACTGGCAGGTGTAGGGTACCACAACCATAAACCCTCTGTCTTCTCTCGCGCTGGCAGGAGATTTCAGTTGCTTTTTGGCAATGGTCATTTAAGTAAACCTTCTCTCCTACCGCGCAGGCCCTTTCCCCTGCAAACATAGACAAACAAAAAGATGCGCACCCTTCTACCAGGACAATTGTGTTGGTGTTCTATGTTGAATTGGGGTGACCCTAAACCTTATAAACCACCCTCACAAATCCTAAGCCCTAAACCCTAAACCCCCAAAAAACCTAAACCCTAAGCCCTAAACCCGGGGAGCGAACAGAAAAGGAGGTTAGGAGCAGCGCCTGGTGTGCAACACTGAGCAAGGCGGCCCAAGTCCAGATCCAGTCTTGACCCAAAGGTTCTACTCAGGGGTTTTGGAGTGTAAGGGTTTGAGGGTTGAAGGGTTTAAGGGTTAAGGGCACAAAGCTGAACGTCTTGCTCTTTTGGCAGAGCGTAGGCGTGTCCGTGCCAGTACCCTTCAGCCTAATGGTTGAGATCTCACCTTTCCTTTGCGATGTCTGCAATCTTGCAATCTTTTGGCGATTGTTCATGTGCCTTCTTGTCGTACAGCATCGAGCACTTGAGATGCCAATTTGTTCTGTATTCTGTGTTGCTCAGTTCGAAGAACGGGCTTCGGCGCTGACAGGGGAACCTGAGTCGCTGTGAGAGAGAGAGGGTTTAGGGGTCTAGGGGTTAGGGTTTTAGGGGTTTAGGGTTTAAGGGTTTAGGGATTAAGTAATTACTGTAATAGGCCATTGTTGGGGGTGTTTAGAGAGGTCGAGGTACCCCCAAACCGTACACAACCTGCGCAGCTATTTCCCACTGGCGGCTCCTGGTTCTTTTGCTCAAAGGGTCCATGCAGGATATAGCCTTGATAGGGGTTCACGCCTAAGTAATGTGCGGCCAAAGTATGTGTACATATACGCACGATATATGTATGTGTATATATATATATGTACATATATATATATGTATGCATATATCTTTACGCTCTATAGCAATCCCATGCAATTTCTTGCGAGGTGTCCTATGCAATCCTTGGAACCACGACATTAGGGCTGGTAGCCTTTTTACTGTTACGGAAAGTCCCATCAAACCGTAAAGGGTGTAACCTCCCCTGAGCCATAAACCCAAGGGGGACGGTGCCCTAAACCCTGAACCCTGAACCCTACGCCGTAACACCTGAACCCTGAACCCTAAACTGAACCCTGAACCCTACGCCCTAAACCCTAAAACCTACTTAAGGACGGAAGGATGCTGAGAAGGAACAGCGGAACGACCGAGAGCTGTGGCTACATGAGGCTATCGTCCAGGCCATGGATATATTGCGAGTGGGAAATGGCAACTAGGGTGTATACGGCTGGGGTATGAGGTTCAGGGTTTATAGGGTTAAGTTTCGGGATCGTATAGAGGAATAGAAAGGAACATGGAAACTATTACTTTGGAATTAAGATTTAGGGTTGAGGGTTTGGGATTGTGGGCCGAGGGTCGGGGCTTTGGGTAACTTTTGTTTCTATTCACGCTCTGATGTGGATGCTGCTGCCGCCGCCACTGTTGCTTGTAGAGTCACCAAGAGAAAGGACTCTTCATTTTGAGATCCCTCGCTTGATGAAGCCAGTGTTAATACTTGCTTTTGCGGTGATGGCTGTGAGAATTTACAGATGGATACATCTCAGGAGCCCTTTCCAGAAAAGCGTCCTATGAGAAGTCAGAGCTTTCTTGCTTTTGTCGCTGTTTAGAGGCAGCGCCAAACAAGAGCTCCCGAAATTTGGGGTGTAGGGTTCAGGTTTCGCATTTTTTAATTTACATTTTGCATTTTTTTCGCATGTGCCGGCCTATGACATAGCCCCCCCTCCTCAAGAAGTGTTCGTGGTTGAAGGTGTAAGGATTCGGAGTGGATGCCAGACTGAATGGGCCGCATTGCTTGCTAAAAATCACTTCAGATCCCTTCTCAGGCCCCCGCCAAACACGGATTTCTGAATTCTACTAGGGTTTGGGGTCTAGGGTTTAGGGTCTAGAGTTTAGTGTTTAGGCTACTATGGATCCAGCCCCATGCATGCATGCATTCCCTGTCAGCAGATGACCGAGGCAATGCTCGAAACTCATCACAGCAGCGCTCCTACAACTCTGCAGCATCTGGGTCCTTTTTTGAAGGGTATATAGGGTTATATAAGGTATTTACGGTAATATTGGGGTTATATAGGGATAATGGAAAACAACATGGAAACTACTATTCAGGGTTTCCCAAATTAGGAGTACCATATTTGGGGCACCAATGAGGGATTGTAATATTTGGAAGCCATTTTGACAGCTTCTTCTCCTCTATCCTCAACGGATCTGATTGTCCAAGCAGTATTGCTCGCAAAGAGTTAAGGTCGCTTTATGGCCGTCAAAAGAAGTAGAAGTTTTCAAGGGGAAACAAGAGTTTTGCCGAAATCCCCCGAGGCATGACGACACTCATGAGGCACTATCTGCGGAAGACCAGAAGAAACTTGGTCCTGGAAGCCTGCTTGGAGGTTTAGGGTAATTATATTTATTGCCCACCTCTAATTGTACTTTTGTACTGAGAACCCAAGAAGAAGTCTTCTTCCTGAACTTACCCACCTCGCCTGCAGAAACGAACTTTGGGGCTGTCTCGATTATTGGTATGAGAGGTTTGGTTCAGGGCTCAGGTTGGGAACCCTAAACCCCAAACCCT
>CAJNIZ010033958.1:23071-34255 GCA_905231905.1 Symbiodinium pilosum | reverse complement strand
CTTAGGGTTTTCGGTTTAGGGCTAAGGGCTCAGGGGCTACAATGTGAGTGGGGGGTTATGGTGTTTGGGCAGTGCATAAGAGTTTGCCCCAGAATAACTACATGGGTCGTATAGGGTCATACAGGTTTGTTGCCACATGGTAGCTACCCTTACCTGCATGCCAGACTCTGTTTGGCAAAGTCGGTTTAGGGTTCAGGCGCCAAATTTTGTATAGAATTTCTTTTCCTCATGGGGCTACCATGCTACCATTGCCACGCCCCGGNNCCCCCCCCCCCCCCCCGTGTATGGGCCCGCACAACTAAGGTAGCATGGTTCGATTTTGAAGATTTTGGCAACTAATTTCCTCTTTCCGACCATAAGATGCAGTCATTGCTCACAGAAATTTATGCCTTCGTGGTGCCTGGCTATTGGTGTTGAGAAGAAGGTGTTGCCAAGAATTAGCTCTGTTGTCTCTGCAGCAAGCGGGTGTAATTCTCCAAGGTTCCACCAGGGCCTAATGTAGATCCGTGATTCATAACCCCCCTGCTTCCAAGTGCCTTGATACTAGGATTAAATTGTAATCCCCATGAATGATGGGTCCACACTAATAAGCATTTTAGGTTGAGGGCCAAGGCAGACTTTGAGCAGTGCGCGTAGAACACTCAAAACTTTGAGCGGTACGTTTGGCACACTCGGAACATTGCTGAAGGCTCTAGTGACTCCAGTGCGAACCTTGTGCTTAAGAGTTCGACAGCTTAAGCCAAGTTACCAACAGCATTTCACTTTAATTCAAGGGATTCCCACAAACGCCTCCCAAGGATTCCAGAACAAGCGCAAAAGAGCGTGGATCTTAATCACACAAGCACAGAAAAGGCGCCAAAGCCCAGGGTCACGCGCCAAAAGAAAGCCTCACCCCTCAACCCAAAATTCAAGTCCTTCCCAGCTGAAATCCTACCTGAACCCTATGGAACCAACCGTTTTAGGTTTTATTTCCGCTATGTTGATGGTATGTTCCCTACCATAATCCTACAAGGGCTCTGTAGAGTCCAAGGAGGGTCGAGGATTCATAGTTTGTCGAGTAGGGAGTCTGAGTCGAGGATTCAGGTCTAAACCCTTCAACCCTAAACTGAAAAGTTTAGGGTTTAGGGTTTATGGTTTAGGGTTTACGGTCAGCCCTAAACCCCAAACCCTGAACCCTAAACCTGTAAACCGCGAAGGCCCCCAGAGCATGCAATCCCTACACCATGAATCATGGCACGCACGCTAAGGGCTTAGGGTTTAGATAGGTAAGCAAAAAAACAAGTCCGGAGGGTGGTTTAGGGTTTGGGGTCAAGGGTTAAGGGTAGGTAATACCCCGTAGTCCTTGATAACTACCCTTTTGGCTATCAGCAGTGTTTTGTAATATGGTAGTCTCCATGAATCGGGGCACCACGAAGTAGACACCGCCATATACTAGAGCCTTTAGTATGAAAACGCCCTAAGAAAAAGGACCCCTAGTTTCTGGAAACCACCAAATGTCTACTCAACCCTAAACTCTAAGCCCTCAACGTCAAAATCCTAAACCTTAACCCTGACTCCTTAAACCTTAATCCCTCCACGCTAAACCCTAAACCCTTACCCCCTGAACCCTTAAACCACATACCCTAAACCCTAATCCCTAAACCCTTACCCCCTAAACCCTTAAACTGTTAAACCCTATACCCTACTCCCTAGACCCTTAACCCTAAACCCTTACCTCCTAAACCCTTAAACCGTTAACCCTTACCCCCTAAACCCTTAAACCCTTAACCTTAGCCATGTCTTTGAGAGGAGCTATCTAGGTGGCTGGCTGAGGCCAAGGAGTACCTGGGACAGGTGTGGGATTTAGGGTTTAGGGTTTAGGGTTTGGGGTTTAAGGATTAGGGTTTAGGGTTTCGGTTTTAGGTTTCAAGGTGTGGGGTTTAAAGCTTAGGGTCTAGGGTTGAGAAAGAGTTGGAGGATTTCAGGACTAGGTAATATCCTGCATTTTTTCAGAATTTCCCTTGGTTTAGGGTTCAGGGTAACTTACTAACGGTCGGTATAGTCTATACCTCTATACATATGTATAGATATAATATATATATATATATCATATATATATATACACACATATGTGGCCTTAAGATGTCCTCTACTATAGACTGTTAACTGGGTGGGGGCAGTATCCAAATTATTGTCTTAGGCTTCTAAACCCGGGATCCCTTTTAGGATAACGTTGTTGTCAGGTGCTTTTTGGTGGCATTTCATTCTAGAAGAAAACCCAAAAATGTGGTCGGCTATTCTCAAAACTATGGGCCCCATTTGGATGCAGGTTATATTCCTGCACCTAACATTTAGGGGTACCAAAAATTAGACCCTAAGTTTGGGAACTACCCATGTGCTCAGAAATCTAACTCCAACCATGGCTTCCGCGAGCTAAGCTCAAAGCCCATTCGCTTCGAAACCTGCACACGTATCAGTGACTTTCCAACTAGGCTGGCATGTTCTGAAACGCTAGTGACCTTTAGAATAGGAATTAGAAGAGACTATAGGACATCAATTGCCAGGTTCTGGCTTGGGATTTGCCCTACCTGACTTCCGGAGGGCTATAAGGATTTGTCGGGAGCCAGGGTTTCGCGGCTTACAGAGGTTTCGCGCGCGAGAGTCACAAAGAATCTCCAAATCTAGGGAAATGCGCTTCATTGAGCCCCTTCGATTACTGCTGTTGTTCCTACAGCTTCCTAGAGCAGTCGTGCAAGGCGTTGTTGTGTCTCCCTTGTAGACACCTGCCGACAAGGTCTGTAGTCCTCAAATCTGAATAGTTTCTTGCCATCAACCAAACCCTGCGTGAATCATATAGTAGTTGCAACAAGCACCCAAAACTGGTAGCTGTCACTTTCTGGTCCATGCCCTACCAGCCTTACTACCCAAACCCTGGACCCAAAACCCCAGACCCTAGTCCCGATGGGCTTTTTTGCCCTGGACCTGCAGGTGTGAAAGAGTCGCCTAAAAACCTTATACTCCTCCTCAAGTAGATAGAATATGGGGTATATGGGGATCTTACTAGAACACCCAGAGCTGAATTATATTTACTTAAGGGGGCTATAATCCTAAATTGTTCTACATGCTGTTTGATTAGCATGAGAAACCCAAACCACACTGAGGTATGACAATGGACAGAAGCGGCCAAAGGACGCTGGGATCAAAGTTTCCGTGTTGAGTTTAAGGATTAGGGTTGAGGATCTAGAGATGAGGGTCTGCTAGGTTTAGGGTTTAGGGTCTAGAGTTCAGGGTTTAGGGTTCAGGGTGTCAGCATAAGAGCCTGCAGGTTAATAAAGGAAGTTTAATGGCAAGACCTCCAGCTCATTAGGGGTTTAGGGCTTAGGGGCTTTAATGAGAACTCCAAAACAGGGAATCCAGGAATACAGTAGTATACTTGGAATATACCTACGTGGGTCCTGTTTTACGTTTTACATGCCTGCAGTGTCCTTAGGGTTTAGGTTCTTTCGAAACGGGTTCTGAAAGTATGTACTCATAGTTACGACGCTGGAGCGTCTTTCTGGGGAAGTATTCAAAAACTTGATACTAAAACTGAGATGCATCTCGAGGCACAGAAATCTAAAAGCCGGTCAACATCCTATTCCTTTTTTTGTCCTTAGTATAATGCGGCCCCTAATCATTACGTAGGGATACGTAGGGTACCCAAAAAGTGGTCAGAATTTTGATCTCCCCCTGTATGAAAGTTGCTCGACAATTCCGCAAGTTTTTCGGTCTCCATACATCCACAGGGTCCTCAGAGGGTCCGCTTCAATCAAGACATGAAAATTGGGCTGAGATTTCCTAAGTTCCTTGGCCCCTTTGCTGCGTTATTGTCGGCCCAACATGAAGGCGGTCTGAAAAGAGCAATGGTTTTGACTGATGTTCAGCAAGCTTACCCTGAACCCTAAAGCCATACAGCCCTATAGAAACCCTATACCATGCCTATATAACCCCTATAGTAGCCATGACCCTAAACCCATGGCAGCCAAGGAAGTCAAGAGTGACAAGAGGCTCTGGCTAGCCGCCTACGAGGTTCTGAAGTCCCCTGATGTGTACCTCGCTCAGCCATGGGCATAGCATGCCGCTTTGGGGAGTTTTCATGCCTTGGAGTTTTCGCAGGTGGTTTAGGGTTTGGGGTTTAGAGAGTATATGGCAAAGTGAAGAGTATATCCATTTCTTCTAGATGGTGCTTACCCCAGGGGCAGCGAGCATCATTGGCGAACTCGCAGCCTTCATGAACTACTTTCTCGTTTCCTAATGCAGGTTTGAAAAGTGGTCACGAAAGCCATTTCAGAAAACGCTTTAGATGTTAGACCGCTCCTCAACCCTAAATCCTAGACGATAAGCCCCAAATCCCAAACCCTAAATCCTGAAACCTACGTCCGCTGGTTAAAAACTAAAACCCTAAACCATATAGACCCCCTTAACTAGATAGAATACGGGGTATATGAGGATCTTATTATAATATACCCAAAGCCATGTTCTATCTACTTAAGGGGGGCTATAAATCCTAAACCCTCAACCCTTGGTTTGGCTTTGTATGGGGGAAAGCCCAGAGGTTGATTCCTTGATTTCCCTTTTGTGTGAGAGCTCTGCACAGTTTTAGAGTATGGGCTGGGACACGTTGGTCCCCCCCCATCCCCCAACTTGCCTGATATGTTCAGGGTCTAGGGGTTTGCGGTTTAGGGTTTCTGACTATATGAGCCATAATCTAAACTCCTTGAAGGGGAGTATTCTAGTGGTTATTACGAGGGATACTGGGAGCTTAGACTATGGCTCATATTATAGTACCGGGAAAGCCTAGTTACCCATAATAATGGGCTACTTTAACCCAACGTAGTAGGAAATTAGGGGCAAGTTGATCATAATTATGGGTAACTTGCTTTCTAGGTAGACCCCAGTGGAAAATGTTGACAGCAGGTGGTTATTACGAAGGAGACTAGGAGTATGGGTTTTGGCTCATCGTAGACTCCAATGGAACATGTTGACAGCAGGGGGGTGTAAGAAGCTCCAAATCCTAAACCCCGAGGTACAGCTGCAAGCTGAGTAAGCACCGCAGATTGAAGAGACCAGGCCTTTTTTAGGATTCAGGGTGGGGGGGGGCAGAGGAGGGTTTAGGGTTAGGGGTTTAGGGGTTTAGGATTTCGGATTTTGGTGTGTTCTATGTTCCGGCCATATTATGGCATAAGGACGAGGCCGTGGAGTTAAACGTGCAAACCTTCAAGACGTAATAGATTGAGTTTCTACATGTGGCCTGACGTTTGGAAGCTTGACCCTCCTTCGGGTGAGTTATATACCTCCTCCTATCTTAAAACCCCCTCGCCCCTCCACTCTTAAATCTCCCCATGGTGGAATACTCTCATAAACTGGGAACATTTGGAATTTAGGGCCGTGACGCTGCTTCATATCCTTCATTAAGTGGGGGCATCAACATGACTCTGCTATAAATCTGGGGCGTCAGCTTGGAAATCACGTTCAGTCTTGCTCGTGCTACTAGTCAACGGGCTATCTGAAAAGAACATGAAGACAATGTTGTGCAAGCAGAATCGTGGCCGTGGCATGTGGGGCATGAATCAGCGTGGATTATCTGGGTACCCTAACGGCTGTTGCCTTAATTTGTATGTCACTTGGGTTCGTGCGCTTTATGTTTTTCTCTGGGTTGAGAGACACCATGGAGCTCTCCAGTAACTGCCACCAGCTCATGGTCAGCAATTGCTTCTTCGCGGCTCTGTCGCCTTCTCCGCACTGCTTGCTGACAGCTCCCCTCGCAGTTTTAATTGTGGCAGTTGCCGACTTGATTGAGGTTGCACTGCCGAAGATTCCTCTATACTCCCATGATGAGTTTGATGTCACTGGGATCGTTATGCAGATTGAGGCTATCTCATATGATTTTGCGTCACAGGCCTCTACAGCCCTGTAATGGGTATGCATGTTCTCATCCTCCTTCAAGAGTGGCTGGTCGTCCTTCACCTCATGTGCTTTTTAGATGTCATTCGCACCTTCAATCACGGTGCAATGTCATCTGTGCCGTCATTGCCCAAGCCAGGGCTAGGGTTTAGGGAGTTTTCAATATGAGGGGGAGAGGATTACTGCATAATCACAGTTTCTCCGAGCCCCAACCCCATCCATCTAGCCATCCTAGGCTCGCAAGGAGCTGGAATAGGGAATGCCAAGCAATGAGCCCTGAGCCTTCAAACATTGAAGCCCAAAAGCCCTAAACCCTAAGAACCTTTTCAGCCCTAAACCCAAAACCCGAAACCCCAAACCCTATAGATGCTGCAAGCGCTTAGGATCCTCATCCAGAAGCTGTCACGGTCAGACAGACTCCCTGACAACAGCTCGCTTGAAGGGCTCCTGTTGCTCTTCCAAATTAAGTTTAGGGTTTAGGGTTTAGGGTTCCACATGTACTATAGCACACAGTACTGGGTTTAGGGTTTAGGGGTTTAGGGTTTAGTGCTTAAACGCAGCATATTAAGGGGATCACATAGCAGATCATTTAGGGGATATTAGGATTTCGGACTATAGCTCAAATTGGTTTAGGGTCTAGGGTTTTGAACGCAGGGATCCCGTAAAGCCTCCAGAGCCCTGGGGTATATGGGGACCGCCTATTCAGGGCAAACCCTAAACCCTAAACCCGGTTCATCTTTAGGGTAGACCGGAACCAGTATGGGGCTTCCAAACTTGCTGTGCAGATTCTATGAAATTCTACCTGGACTTCAAATAACGGGAACCCCAAGACAGGGAACCCCAAGAAAATAGTAGGAATATAGTTGGAATGTAAGGCCCCTTGTAAATTGTCGGTGTGCTCTTTTTATGCATACTATATTCTTGAGGTTCCCTGGTTGGGATTCCATTAAAGTACTTCTGCATTTGCTTGGGATCATGATGGGCCTAGCCCTCCGGATTGTAGTGACAGTGCTGGCGTGTTGAGTGTAAGGTCTTCGCGAGGATGATCGCGAACTTAGTTTGGATATTCACTGGGACCGGTTTGGGAGCTTTAGTGGTAATTAATCCCCTCCCCTCATAAACCCCCCACCAGCCTAAATACTCCCGATGTAGCACGAGTATATGGGTGGTTGTCAAAATTATGGTCCCTTTTGGGTACCCTAAATATTAGGTGCCGTATTATAATAGGGATCCAAAAAGGGACTATAATTTTGATAACCACCCATATTCCTATTTATGTTAGAGAGGGCCGAGTATCTGTTAGTCGGGAGGTTTATTTTGAGGGGAGGCATTAGTTGTCATGTTGCTGGGCTAGTAAATCCCCTGGGCTGGATTTCGTCTGATTTCCCAACCTGACATCACCCAGTGCGGATTTGGCCGCCGGAAGCGTCATGTGTTTCAGACCCTTTTTGAGGTGACTAGGGCAGCAAGTTGTAACTGGGATTACAGTTTGATCTTCTGTGGAGTAGATATAGATAGGGCTGAGATGGACCCTCGTCCTAAACCAGCTAGCCATCAGTACAAGCCATGCTGCATTCAGGCTACTCCGATGCGCCTGGACATTGGCAGACGTCTTCCACGAGAAAGCTGTGAGGCTGAAGATCCTGGCGAAGTTCTCATTTGCATTCTTGCGCCTGGCTTCCACAATGATACCTGAAGCCTAGAACCCTAAGACCTAAGCTTAGAACCCCAAAATCCCGAGATTCCGAAAGCCTAAAGGTGAAATTCGTTGTTCATGCTTAGTTGGGAATCAGGGAATGGGTCCTGTTACATGCTTAGTTGGGAATTGGGGAATGAGTCCCTTGTGTTCCTTAAATACTGCCCACAGCTATCCCTATTTAGCAGTCCCTGCAACCCATTACCCTGCTCCCAACGAAGCGTGAGCGGCTCTAAACCCTAACCCCACCCTGAACATTAAACCTGTCCGAAACCCTAAGCCCTAAACCCCCTAAAGTTGCTAAGGCTCCTACTGGGCGTTATCATCACCTTCATTACAACCTCCGCTTGGACCGCGAACTTCACCGATGCATCTTGCTTGCATGCAAGGGGTGGAAAGGGTTAAGGGTTTCAGGTTCAAAGTAAAACCCCTGTATAAGCCCAGCTTCAATTATCTTACATTTTCTTTGCCATTTGATTCCTCATTATTGCTCAGGAGAGCCCCTGATGAGGGGAGGGGTCCTGGAGCTCTGTGGAGATTTCTCGAACTCAAGGGCCTTTGCCCACTTCTTGGGTTTCTGGGCGATTCTAAGGGAGGTCTCTAAAGTAATTGTTACGGACTTTACAGGATGTCCCTATCAAGCATGCTTGAACCGTGAAGGGGTAAACAAGTGTTTACACTAACAGGGCCTAGCATTTTAAGCCTTAAACCTTCGCCTCACCGCTGGAGGATGAGGGTTCAGACTGTAAAGTTACTTGAAGGGTCTAAGGGGAGACTCCGTATAGCTATGTGTATAAAACTACCAAGTAGCAGATAATCACGGACTCCAGCCCATTTTCCATGCCTTTGTCCAGTTGATTCTCCACCATTGCGACCTCAAACCCTACACGCTGTGCAATATTTATGCAACCCCATTAAACCCAAAACCCTAAGCTCTAAAGCCTAAACTGCATGTGAGGAGGCGAAGAAGTTCACTGTCCTTGGTTTAGGCCTAGCCTCCAGCAGCCTTGCTGCTTGGACGACTCTTGGCCCGATCTCAAGATGAGCTAAGCCCTGAATGAAATTCTCATGTGCCAAGAAGAAAAACTGGTGTCAATTATGGGGAAGGGGTTATGTGGGAATGTTGGGAGACATGGATTTTGAGAAATGCTGAAATGTCTAACGCTTTGAGGTGTACAGTTGGGACACGTAGGGCTCAGCTGGACCCTAAACCCTCAATCCTGAAACTGAGTTTTTCCTTTCACTTGAACGCGTGAAATAATCAAGGTCGTCTTGAAACGCCATTTGGTGGTGAGGTCGTGATCTGTAATTCACCCAGATTCGGATGACTTTTGGGGCCGACATGTTGTTCTTAGCGAATGAAAACTCGGGCATGTAGGAGCACCGCAATGGCCTGCAGCGGCAGGCCCACAGGAACGCAACATCTTGAGATGGGACTCAGGGTTCCCGGAGGTCTTTCTGGAGTTTAGGCTTTAGGGTTGAGGGTGAAACTAGAGTGTTTTCAGAGTATGTTACAGGACCTTCATTCCGCAAAGTACCCAGAACCTGGCAGCATGTGCATCCATTCCTCCCAAAAAGAAGCTCGCGCTAGTCCCTTGCCCTACCCGCATCCTTTTGGTCAATACTTGAAATGTGCTACCACCAGATGATGGGGTGTAGTATTGATTACTCAGGCAGTGGGGATGGGATTATAGTGCCCCTCGAGTAGATAGAATATGGCTTTGGGTATAATTGTAAGATGCATTTCAAACATCAGGCATTTTGTGTTTGAGGCGTTCCGCACATATTGGACTTTTCTGGTGTGGTTGGTATGGCAAGAAGGCTGAAGGGCGCAGTAGCCCATATCTGCAATGGCAAAATGAAGACGGATTCAGGTCCTGCCACGAAATATAGAATTCAGTTCCAACGAGGGTTCTTCTCAGTATTATTCCTCTTTCTCTTGGCAAGAGTCAGGTGAGTAGGCTTTGGACGTAGAAATTCTCACCTCAGACTTTGAACTCTGTGGGCGCCAAGGACGTTTACTGATCCTACGAAGCAGTGGATGAAGCTGAGAAACTTGCCGTTCCCTGAGGGGCTTTGTGGCACAGGGCTTGAGGTAGGGGCAGGTAATCCTGCGCAAGCCCTGTTAGAGAGGACCATGCATGATGTTTCGCAATATGATTTTTTGAGGTGGGGCATTGTTTTGGCACAGGACCCACATAGACAAACTGCTTTCGCGGTGAGGTGGACTTGGTCTTGAAGTTCCTGTTTATCAGTACTTCTATAGTTGATCCTTACCATTTATGGTTTCGGGCGGTGGGGGCCTGGTGGTCACACCGCACGTTACCAAAAGAATGGAGGGATAGATCCTAAATACCATACTCTGTTTAGGGTTTGGGGTGCGCTCTGAATTTTTTGGTCCTAGACTTTACTATTCCGCGCGCAAGACTTTCGCCGCAGCACAAGGCATTGCAATTTCGCCGGGTGCATGGTTTCGAGCCGGTTTGCAGGCGTCGTCGTGTCAGGTTTCTTGAAGCGATAATGTTACAGCATGAGTGGGAAATTTACATTAGCTTTCATGTACAGCATTTTTCGAAGTCTGTCTAGTCATTCTCTGGCTTCAGAGGAGATTGTGGCATTCCTCATTTTACCTCGCTGTTGAATCCGTGCAGTGGTCACGGAAAAAATTGCCTTTTCCATTTTCTTGCCGATTTGCCAGCAAGATTTCTTGTTACAGGATGTTCAATACGGAGGCCTTGTGAAGGAGAAAACGACCTGCCTTGTTTGTTGGGGTGCCTAGCTTCGATGATCACGCGCATCCATGCCCAAAGCAGAATAAACGTTCATCCCCGGAAGCATACACAGACTGAAGCATTGTTTTTTGTAGGGATCCAAACAATAATATCGTTCATCCCTGATGGAGTGCTATTACCAGAGCATGAGTTACCTATTCATAAGAGTGTTCGTCCCCGAAAGCATGCGGTCGCTAGAGCGTCCATGTCCAAGAGCAAAACCATAACAACTTGCATCTTGTACTGAGTGTGCTTACCAGAGCATCCGTGCCCAAACCAGAACAATGCTCATCCGGGCTTTTCAACGGCTATGTTAAGAACTCGTGCCAAGTAGCTCACATATTATAACTCATCTTTGAAACATCCTTAGGTTTTGAGCTCGCCGAAACGCGTACGACACTCATAGCACATGAGGTAGAGTCTTAACTCCTGAAAGCCTGGACATCCGGGGGATTATATAGGGACTATAGGGGTTATTAACGGGGATACTAGGAGTTTAGACCCTAAACCCTAAACCTCTAGGGTTATGAAGGGGATACTAGGAGTGTAGATTATAGCTCACATGAGAGTCAGGTGAGGGGTCGACAGCTCAGCATTCTTTAGAATACAGACTATAGTCCCGATACTATGGTCGAGATACGATAATAGAGTAGGAGAATGTTTTCATGTTGGTCATATAAGCCATCGTCGAATGTCCTTTAAGGGCGGTTGTATAGGGGAGTATTACCGGACATTATAGGGGTTATTCTCAGTGATACTAGGAGTTGAGAGTATGGCTCATATGAGCTATAGTCT
>CAJNIZ010033947.1:47767-62997 GCA_905231905.1 Symbiodinium pilosum | reverse complement strand
CGGCGGAGCCTATAACAAAGAGGGCGATCATACCATCGTTATCATACAATGGTAGCATCCCCGTAATGTCGGAAGAATACATACATACATACATACATACATGCATACATACATACATACCTACCTACCTACCTACCTACATACCTACATACCTACATACCTACATACCTACATACCTACATACCTACATACCTACATACCTACACACCTACATACATACTTACATACATACTTACATACATACATACATACATACATACATGCCTACACATGTTATACTTATTATCCAACTGTCTCTCGGGGGAGGCAGTATCCAACGCATACCTCGCGCTCACTCTCAATCTTGGCTTCCCAAAAAGGCTGCGCCTGAAGCCAGCTTTGAATGCCAGGATGGGTCTGGGGGCTCACTACTAGTTCCACCCTGGAACACTATGAAAAGCAATAGCTTTGTATTGCTTCACGGGCTTTTGAAGATAATTGTCAAGAACGCGCTCATCAACGACTTATAACGGTATAGATGCAGCTCTTGCACCGCAGCAATGAAAGGCCTTCGCATAGTCTGCTCGCCAAGTCGCAGCATGACTCTCACCTCAATCAGCTACAATCGCCAGGCCTCCGCCTACTTAGATTGCTAGCCCAAGAATCCTAGTACTGTGACCACCGCAGCCAAAGCTACCCTCTCCTCCTCCGTTTCCTCCTCCGGTGGCGGTTCAGAAGAGAGTCGGGGTTGTCAAAGTGGAGTGGAAACCACAAGTAACAGTAGCAATAGTACCAATAATTGCATTTATGGTAACAATGGCAGTTGTGGCAATAAAAACGCAATACTAATAGTTGAGCTGCTGGAGCTTCGTCGCTCTCCGATTCTCGTGCTTCTCGCAGATCGTTTCTCTGTCCTCTTCCTACCCGTTTTCACCACAGTCCGGACCTAATGCTGATACCGGTCCATAGGCTTGGCCCTTATTATAATAGGGTATATATTGGGTTATAATATAGGGGCTATACAAATAATGGAAGAGAAAATGTAAACTTGTATTTAGGGTTTAGGGTTTAGCGTTTTAGGCTAAGGTTTAGGAATATAACTTCTTGCATGTCCACTCATATTACATTGCCAAGTCCAGATGCATATGCTCTGAAGTGTAAATGCCTATTCACATGCACACCGCAGTAAGTGATTGATTGGATGGTCCAATCCGGGGTAGGGGAGTGGACCTACCGTGTGACCATGTCAGGTTAAAGGAGAAAGATGGACTTTCAGAGTTTGGGGTTTGGGGTGCATCCGCAAATCTCAACAGGGTAGGTTGGTGGGTTCCCTGCTACCCTTCACAACCTGTTCCAAACTTTGAAACTTTGAGGTTTTGTACGGAGGCTCCATGAGAATTCTTTTGGGACATGGTCTGGCCAACTAAGGGTTAGACCTAGGTAGTCACATTACGAAACACTAGTGTCATCTATACTGGCAATTATAGAAAAGACAGCCAGGACGACTCCTGGCTGTATAACTTGGGTCTTTCCCTACCCAGATTCAAATCACACATGCCTTTGCAGGATTCAGGGTTCGAAGCCGTAGGACCTCTCAGCTTCCAGCACAAATGTCAAAGCTATTCCCAAGTTTGCTTCCTCACTCCCCTACCAAGTTGAGCCAGAAAGGCTGAAAGAAGCTACTGGCATTTTGGTGCTTCTCGATAAAGAACACAGCCTTGTGGAAGATGTGACGTCAAGGCTGGTAGCTTGCGTAGCTTGCTGTATTGGCCAGCTTGACCCGATGAACCTGAGAGTGTGCAGCACATCTCCTGTCAGCGACCCAGGTCCCTGAGGTGTGTGTGTGTGTGTATGGGTGCAGGCATAGGGCTCCGGCTACGGAGCCGCATAGCTCGTAAACCCCTATACCTCGTAGGAATGACCCCTGCATCATGGGTATTCTCTCATGGCAGACCCATAAGTTTGAGAAGTTCATAATCCCTCAATCCCTCGAGAATCAGCCGGCAAGCTTCAGGTAGCCTCAATTTCGGATGCTCACAATGAGGCTTTAGAGGATTCAATGTTTGCTGGCCTTACGACTTGTTCTAGAAGTACCCCGAAAATGCTACGAAGGTCAATCAGTCCCTACTACCCGCGACTCTTAGGACTCCCTCAGTTAATGGGCCCCTTTTTGGAAGGTTCGGTAAGGACTACAAGCGATTGCAGGATTACTTGGGGGGTGTATCAGAATGGCCTGAATGTTTTTGGGGGACAGATGCTGGGGACCAGAGGATTGAGACGTAGGCACAACCCTAAACCCTGAACCCTACACCTGAAATACAAAGGCGTTTTTGAGGGCCATGCTCTTGTGCAGCTTGCAAATTCCACTCTTCAGCTCTGCTCAACAGTGGAGACAAGCAGGTGCTCGCCGGTTCATGAGAAGTCTATAGGCGGGTTCTAGGTGGCTGCAGCTTTATTTGAGGCAGTGATAGCCCTACATGCATCTACCCATGAACCAGTGTGTGGTAGCCAGCGGTCTGTTCTTGATCTTCTGATTTGCTCAGGCTAAGAAATCTCCTCGTGCTCAAGAACTTTCTGCTGGTAAAGTACACACGACTCCAGAAGCTCACGGAACCCCAGCGGAAAGTTGCAACTCAACTATTAGGCATCCGCAACAAATCTGTAACATATACCACTAACATGAAACCTTGCTAAGCTTGGATATCGGCTGGAGTTCCTGAAAGTTTAGAGCCCGATGCCATCGGAAGTTGAGTCCCGGACCGATCTTTCAAGGGTGGGAGGCTAAACTCGTCTCGAAATCTTCACACTCCATGGTTGATGGTATGTATCATAGATCAGAAGGTGCATCAAGAATTAATGACAGGATGTCGAATTTTTGTAGTCGAAGTATGTTTGGAATCCTCTCTTGTGGATACAGACATTAGAAGAAATGTCGCTGGGAGACTCTCGGGAAGTTGGGCATTTCTGTCCTGGACTCATCTCAGGTGCACATTGCAGCTCACCCGTGGCACCATCCATTAACTAGGCATTCTCTTGCTGCAGACGACCTCTTCCTGGCCAGGATGACATGAAGATTTAGGAGCAAGGTTTAGAGTTTGGCTTAGGGTTGGGGTTTGAGGTATCTTGCCCCATCAATAAATCAATGCTAAGACGACCTGCTGGAGGCTTCTGATAGGCGACGTCTTCTTGATTTTTTCCGGGGCAATATCTATCTACATTGTTAAGCGACAGAGACGTCGCCTAAATTAAGAAGGTGCGGGTAATCTGGCTACCCTGACCCACAAGCATCTCATCCGTAATCTGGCTACCCTGACCCACAAGCATCTCATCCAGCGTGCAGGTAAGCTACCATCTGATTAAGGTGTGGGTCCAGGGCGGTAGGTACTGGTAGCGTGGGATACTGGGAGCATTACCTTGTGCTTGGGTCACCCATCCCCTTGGACCTCCTCCCCTTGAGAAGAGGGTCCTGCACATAAAGCCATGGATTCTCACGTCTATGCTCAGCATGAAAGGCATAACACGATTCCGACATACGCCCCATGCCATCAAGAAGGGATGAGGGGGGATGTGATTTTTGGCTGGAGGACTAATCCTTTCCGGACAATCACCTTCTGACATGTTTCGCAAGTCTTGGCATCAACACTTACACTAGGTCTGAACCTGCACCCTGCAAGCTTCTGTCAAAAATGCCACTCTGAGGTCTAGGGCTTAGCGCTTAGGACTACTGAACCACACACCCCAAATTCCTGCGAAGAGTGTTCCAGGTCTCCAGGCAATCACTGCGGCGGAAGGCGCAAGTCGCCATGTTCCTCGGCGAGGTTCTGCGCAAGAAGCTTAACTCTGCTCAACAGGGACGGAAACCGGAAAATAAATGGAACAACTACTCTACTAATGGTGATTATCTAGGGACTACTTTCAGAATGCATTCCTTCATCCCTTGCTGCGCAGATGTAGGTAAGTTACGCCAGTTACGCCGGCTCTTCCAAGGCCCATGAAAGGATCGGAAAGTCGAGACCATTTAGCGGCCCGTCGACCTAAGCTATGAGAAGATAGAATGCCAAGTTGAGGTCGTCTCAGGATTGTGGTCTCAGGTGGGTCCAAACACATGTCAAGCAAGACTGGGAGATCATAGTATCTTTGTGAGACTTGTTGGTGCTTATGCTACCCCTCCCGCTCTCCAATTATCATTCTTCAACGGGAAAAGTACTCCACCAATGTCCAGAAGCCGGTTACCACATCTTCCTATAAAGCAGACTGCAAAACTACGCACATCTAGCCCCGACACATGAGCTGTAGTCTAACTTAATAACCCCTATAATAGTCCCCTATATAACGAGCTTAGGCTACAGCTCATATCAACCCACTTCTGGAGAATCATCAGATTGACAGCACAACTTCTCTGGCAAGTGCTGAGCACCCCCAAACCCCAAACCCTAACCAGGTGTAGGGTTAGTGCTCTTAGTAAGCAGCCATGTTGCTGTGGAATTGGCGCAGGCAGAAACTTTTGCTTGGATTAAAAACAGAAGGGCCATGAAACAAAACAATTGAAGCATTGTTGATTCCTACATCTCATACCCTGAAATCTGAAACCGCAACAGCTGATCCTGGGGCCCTTGATGGAAACTAGCAGCTAGGATGCTGAGCACATCAAACTGCAATAGGAAAGCGGTGTCTGTTCACAGAATCACAGAAATGACAAGTTGTACAGCAAGTAAGTGTAGGCCTTGGTTGCAACGTGGGGTGCTGCAACGCCACATCTTGAGGGGACATGTATTGATCGACACAAGCTCGAGAGCAACATGACAGGGCTGGCTCCATGTATAATACTACCAACGGAAGACATCCCACAACCCTAGCCCAAAAAATCCTGGCTCCCCAAATCGTTAAGCTGTAATTCCTTGATAATCACAATACAAAGCAAGGTTCGACTCCTGACTCCTAGACCGATCTCAGCCCCTGGCCATCGTAAACGAAGGACCGCCTTGGAAGGGTACGGATAAGAACCAGGCTCCATCGCTAATGGCTTCTACATTCATGCTGTGGATCCACCGTATACCTCCAAAAACAATGATTTCAATGCCTAAGCAATTTCAACTGACAAACACACGCCAAAGACTTGCAGAGCTTTGAGGATTCTGGGCCTGGGAAACCGACTGCCTCCCCCAAACTAACATGGAAGGGCAACAGCGTACTGCTTGTTTTAAGGGGTGAAGCCATGGATAAGAAAACAGAAACTACCATGAGGCTTCGGTTCTAAGGTTACGTCGACCCCTACCCTTTTTGCCCGCACCCCGCAGCTGGCTATTCTAGTTTAGGCATGGAGGCTCTGCTTATCGGATGCAGCCGTCATGGACGATGTCATGGCTTGGGCACAGATGCTCTGCTTATTGTATGCAATCGTCAATGAACGATATTATTGGTTAGGGGCATGGCTGCTCTGGTTATCGTATGCTTACGCTCTCGCAAAGCGACGATATCAGGCGTGGGCAAATAGGGGGCGGTCAGGGTAAGGTGGCTAGTCCCAGCTAGTTGTACTACAGTTTTTCAGGATTCATGGGAATAACATTAGCAACGCAACGCTTGCAGCTTCCTGGTCAATTTAAATGCTCCCAAATAAGCTTATAGCCAGCCAAAGCTCAATGCACCCTGGCTCTAGCCCAAGTCACGCTTGCCAACCAAAAATCTGAGCAACCCTCATGCACTTTGGAGTTCAGGCTCTGTGCTCGATAGTGACGTTCCCAGAGGACACTCGTAGATTCACAATCCGAAAACGGTAGACCTTGCAAGGCAAAGACCTCACACCCTAACCATAAAACACAAAAAGCTATACAACTGAAATCTTTAACCTTCAGCTTAACCTCAGGCTCTGACGAACCCGTACGCCCTGGGAATAGCGCATGGCTTGTCGCCGTATGCTGTCGACTTCTTCCTAGACTTCAGGGTTAGGGTCCAGGGTTTGGGGTTTTGGGGTTTACGGGCGGGGGTTTACGGGCTTATGGCCATAAACTCACAGCCGGGATGCGTTCTGATCAGCGGGCATGCGTCGCTGCTTAAGGGAAGAACGCTTAATCGAATTAAGTGACGCTCAGATATCCACAACACTGCTCTCACAGTAGTTCATAAAGGGACAAAGTGGCGCCTGACATGTCAGGGCATGACCATGAACAATCGGGATGAGTAACGAGAGGAGCAGTGCAATCAGTCATATTTATGGTCATAAATGACGTGAAAATTGCGACTTCTCTTTGCTGAGTCTTTAGAAACAGTAATTAGGATTAGGAGGCGGCCATGCTTCAAAAAAGTCAACTTCCCCCCCTTGCCAAATCCTAGGATTTGCATCTTCAAACGCTTCTGCGCGAACCCCAGGGAATCAAGGCCAGGAGTTCAAGGGCCATCAAGTAAGCCTAAAGAGCACAGCCACTACGCCTCATGCCTGGCGCTTTCTGGCCGCATTTTTGCCAATTGCAAATACTGAATCCCTGGGCTGTACCTTTCCGCGGACTGAAGAAAAATTTTCTTCAAACTCACACCCCCAAACCAAATCCCATACAAATATTGAACCATCAAGAATCAAGAACCTTCGTTCTTCTAGCGCCGTGATTCAAATCTTCGGCTGTTGTATTAAAACCAAAAAACTGAAGAAGCCGCCAGTATATGCGCTTCTGGCATTCAAATTCACCTGCATCCATCAAGCTCCTTCCACCCCCAACACCCACGGCTCCCCCCGAATCCACCACCCTGCGAGTGCCCCGAGAGTCAATCCATAACCCTTATCTACGCCATGGGTGGACACGAGGCGTACATCTTGTAAAGGCTTGCAAAATTATAAGTTCTAATGGTACCTGAATAAGGATGTACTTATGAAGCTTTACCGACCCCCAACGCATTCCGAATTAGGGCTTAGACCCGAAACCCTAAGCCCCAACCTCTTAGACCCTGCACCCGAACCCCTACTGTAACCGCTTAGACCCTAAACCCTAACACCCTAACCGCTTAAACCCTAAACCTTAACCACATACACCCTAAACCGTAAGCCCTGAACCCTAAGCGCTTCGACCCTAAACCCTAGACCCCCCATGAAAGCTCCAGGGCCTCCCATCGCCTCGTTGCTGCCGACATGGCCGGGTCCTCCGCGAGCCGGACCTGTGCATTGAAAGCCTTCATGTCCTCAGGGTGTAGGTCTTTTCCAAATGTTCGTGTTAATTAACAAAAAAGGTTTCAGTAAGACCCCATGTTCTTCAGAGATTGAGGCTTGAAGTTGTGGGCTTGGGGTTGTGGATTTCATTTTGGGGGCTAGGGCACAAGGCCATAACGTTGAGTCACAGGCCTGCCTGGCCGCCTTAAAACTGAAGATCGAATTCCTGAAGTTCTAAGGGTTTACGGTACTAGCGGCATGCACCTTTAATCCTAAACCCAAGTCTTTAGGGCTCCCAGGCTGCAGGGTTTAGGCCTAGGAGATTAAAGGTTTAGGGTTTAGAGGGTTCTATGCTTTAGTACGCTTAGAAGCCTGTTCTCCGCATATTTTCAAATTCTCCGCAGTGCTGGAACCCCACATTCAACCATAATAATGGACTTTGAAACCCTTAAACCCCAAACCTTATAGACCCTAAACCCCCAACCCAAAAACCAAAACCCAAGGAAACGCACACGGAAACCAGCCTCGTTCAGTCGGGCTCCAGTGAGCCTCAAAATGGCTTACGTAGAGATTATGATTTGTGCGGATTTCCCAAGTTTAGAGCACCTTTAAAGGGGATATAGGCATTATATGGGGACATATTGGGATAATGGAAACGAAAATGGGAACTACTATTTAGGGTTCAGTGTTCGGGATTTCCCAAAAATTGGGAGTACCTTTTCTGGGGTCCTTATAATAAGGACTGAAAGATGTTTGGGATCTATATCGGTTTTTTATATGTGGAAACTACCATGATGGGGTGTAGGTATTGGGGACTGGTTTTGGGGGGTCACTCCTAAATAAGCAAGCGTCCCGAGTTCGGTCGGATGTACTTTCAGGTTGGGAGGCCAGTCGCATGTTGACGATACTGCGGCTTGTTTTATACGCTTGAGGTTAGAAGCCACGAAGGTAAAAAGGATCAGGTTTGGGCAAGGACACAACATGTCAGGAGACGCTGTCCTGCAAAAGCCTGACCCCTAAACTGCAAAACCCACATACATCACATGACCTGCTCCAAAACCCTAAACTTACCGTGAATGTCAAACCCTGCCCTGAACCCTAAACCTTACACCCTAACCCCCTAAACTCTGACTCTACCAGCAGCTGAGGGCCAGTCCGAGAAGAGACCGTGGCTGAGCTGCTCTTACCTCCATGCTAGCGGCTGACAAGTTTAGGGTTTAGAGTTGTTTTTTATCGGACTTTTTCTGCCTGGTGAGTTTAGGGCTTAGGGTTTAGAGTTTAGGGTTGAGAGTTTAGGGTTTGAGGTTTATCTGCTTCAGTACTTGGCCCTTGAAGGGAGTTAAATAGGGGATTGTATAGGGGACTATTAGAGGGGTTAAGGGAGATATTAGACGTTAAAACTATCCTTTAAAATCAAAACTGAAGCCCAGCATACCTTCATCAAATTATGTCCAGCGCCGAACACAGTAGGTAGTGCAGCTATATGTGAGATGTCCCCACACCTGTTGAAACACCACCACGTCTATTTCAAGCTTCCCCTGCATAATCATTGTACAATCATTGGGTGACGTTGCAAAGAGGCCGATACCTGAATATCCTCCTATAATGCCAACATAGCCCGCACGCAGTCCCATCGCGGCCTTTCATGATGCAAAGGGATCCCAAGCAAAATAAGGGTCCTACTCTCCCTTTTGGAACTCTTGTCTACCATCCAAAAGTCAGCTACAACATCCCAACCCGACACTTACATAACCTCTCTAAACGTTAACTGACCCCCAGGCCCCAAGCCCTAAACCTCAGACCCTGGACTCATCGCTTCTACCGCTCGCTTCTACAGTTCTAAACCTTAACATCTAGGCTCTAAAGCACTAGCACTAAGCGTTAAACCATTACACTGTCAACGCTAAACCTCTAAACTCTCCCTTCTAAATCCCAAAACTCAGGACTCTAGACCCTAAATCCCTGAACCCCTACAAACTCCAAGCCACCTGGACTGCTAGGCAAAGCAGTACTGCTTCTGCTGGAGGCATAGCTTTTGAGGAGACCTTCATCTATTGTTCTAAGGATTAAAGAGGTTTAGAGGTTTTGGGGTTCGGGGGTTTGGGCGGGTGTGGGGGGTCTTACAGTTTAGGAATTCGAGTTTAACTTCATGACTCCGTGAACCTCTAAGTAGGGTTTCTAGCTTTTAAAGGACTGTTCAAAGGTCTTTGCAGGGATGATGTAAGGCCTTACAATAGTTTTGTTTCGCTTTATGCACGGGGGTTTGAAACAGTCAGGGGTCCCTTTTGGGATACCTATACTGATTAGTTGGCCCGCATCCTTTTCCACACAAGACAACTTTCGGATCCCAGGATTCCATCAAAGTCGTGACTCAACCCTTAAACCCTAAGCCCTCAACCCTAAACCGAAGGCGGATGGGTCTGCAGTCTGTAACTTGCTGGTGTTTAAGGGGATGTGGGGGAGTGAATATCGGCAATATAATGTGGGCGTATATATATATATATTATGAAGACAATTTTGAGATAGTGCTCCACTCCCCCACTCGTGCTCAAACCCCAATTTTAGGGTCTAAGGCTGAGCACTTCATGTTGATGATCTATGTGTCAGGCCTAGCACGTAGGTAGAGTGCAGGGGTTGAGCCTCGGGCCCTAGGCCGTAAACCCTAAACGCTGAAGATTCCGTATCTACGATGCAAGGCTTCTCGGCGATATCAGAAGCAAAGACGGAGTTCGCAGGAACTGGCACACCAAGATAAATAGCAGGAAGGTCTAGGCTTGAAACATCAGAGGGGTGGGTTGAGGCATAATTAAGAGGGATATGTGAGCTATAGTCTAAACTCCCAGTATCCCCATTAGCAACCCTAGAAAGGTCCCCCATATAATCCCCTATACAACCCCCTTTAAGGAATTGAGACGATGGCTCATGTGTAGGGCTTGGGTTCTAGGCCGTCACAGCCTCATGAAGCTGATAAACTTGTGCCAGACGTGGAAGTATATTATCACTCGCCACTACCCAGCAGAAATCAACACCAAATTCATGGCTCGCTGTTCATCCTGCCAAGCTCGGCTCATGGCATAGTTCCCCTCAACCCCAAAACCCTTCAATAGAAGATAGAATTTGGAATGCCCCGAAACTATGGAGATCACCATCTACCCTATATTCTATCTGAGCCATAGTCTAAACGCCTTAAATGGCATTCTGCAGGCGATTATATGGGGGACTACTGTAGGGCACTATAGGGGTCATTAAGGGGGATACGAGGAGTTTTGACTATGGCTCATCTACTTTAGGGGGACTATTCCTTAAGAACTGCTTTGCTTCGAAGGTCTGACTGGATGACACGGGTAGAGCAGCAGTAGAGGGGCGCAAAACTTAAAAACTTGCTACGAGCAGGAAAGGAACCTGGATCTTACCCTACACCCTAAACCCCGGAACTTCGCCTGACCCCCGCCCCGGTCGACTACCTTGCGAAGCCGTCTTGCACGTAAAACCATGCAGACCATTTACGAGCTTGTCGAAGTCAAGGCCCTCTCTATACCCTCTGAAATACAAGGTCTTGATTCGAAAGAACTGAAAAGGGGGGCCCACCTTTTTCAGAACCCCTCTCCGCCTTGAGAAAGAAACCTGATTCAAAAGACCAAGTAGCTCATGTTCATGGCGCCAGCACTTGGGATCTCACTCCTGCACGGGGAAGTCGGCACTTCGAAATTGGGTTTCCCTGCTAGTCCGCAACCTGAAGATGATCAGATACTTATTTGATATTGTGTCGTGGTAGGGGGGTTAGTACTGGGTGGAAAGAAATTGCTAGGGCTGTGAGCTAACGCTTAGGGGATGAAAGCCAGCAGAATGAGACTGCAAAGGCTTGTGCTCATGAGTCCTACAATCTGTGCGACCGAGTATTGGACTTGTACCGAGTAGTTTGGGAGTGCTGCCTCAAACTGATCCTCATCCTGCTTCTACCATCATCATCATCATCAGCATCATCAGCGTCAGCGAACACTTATAGATTGTAGCCATGGAAATAGGTGCGCCGACGGCAGCAGCACAGGCGTCACTAGCACTGGAACTACCTCAAGCGCTAGCAGTAGCAGCCATACAAGCAGCAGGAGGTAGACTTTGTTGCCATTGTCGGAACAGTAGCAAAAAAAGGAGACATAACAGCAAGACTGAGCCTCGTTTGCATGGACTTGCCACTTCGTTATGTGCTTGAAACGTCTAGAAGCAAAACATGGTAAAGGAAAGAACCTGCCCACTTCTTCCCCTTCAGCCATCCCAAAACCTATAAACCAGACGCCTGAAGTTGCTATTCAGGGCTGATCCACCGCCCACTGCAGGGTGCGTGCTCAATGGACAACATGGCATAGTCCTATGAGACTCCCAGCACAATATAACCCCTATAGAGCCCTATATAATATAGTAGTTTCCATTTTATTTTCCAGTATCCCAATCTTATCCCAATATAAGATCGTAGTTTCCATCTTATTTTCCACTATCCCAATATAACCACCACCACAGTTTGCAAGGAGCTCCTAGATGCTTGGCTCAAAGTCCTGGCCAGCTGAAAGCTGAGCTTCATTCTGACCCTTAACAGTTAGGGTGTATCTGGAACATGTGAGCTATAGTCTAAACTCCTAGTATCCCCCCTTAATAACCGCGATAATAGTCCCCTATATACTCCCCTTTAAGGAGTTTAGACTATGGCTTACGTGGTACTAAAATTCTATTGGCATCCCCCCCGGTTTACTAGTGCAATGGCGGCACGCCGCCAGTGTTTCATGTTGGGGGTATAGGTTAAGTGGACCCCCCACCCAGACTTTTATAGGGTGGGGGTCCTCTTGAGGTATAGGGTGCGAAGGTTGCTCTGGAAAGTTCACATCTAATACAGCAAGCGAGGTCTTGTAGATTGCAAGCAGCTTGACCTTGAGGCAACCGACAGTTTGAAGGGAATTCTTGCCTCAAGAAATAGAAGGGCCTCAGCACATGTTCTAAGGGCGTTCTATCAAAATCCGGAATTCTGGGAGGGCTCCACTCGCATCTCGCACCCGGATGGCTGGCTGCGATCCTTTCTGAGCCACACGTTAGCTCTATTTACCAAGTCAAGGCTGTAGAGCGCAGGACGCAAGTAGTGTAAAGCAGGGGTCCTCACGAGTCCCAGGCGCTTCTTACACAGGAACTTCAGGGCTGAGGGCTCAGGGTCATTTAGGGCTTGGAACCTGGGGGCCCAAATAGAACGCAATTTAGACACGTATAAGCGGGAATATGCATGACATCTTCGTATGGCAATTTCAGAACATGGGTGGTCCATTCTGTTGGGCGGTGCTCAAGTTGAGACATCCCTATACTTAGGGCTTCCACATCGGCGCCCCTCTTTTTTAGAAACTGCATGCAGACTACTCGTGGCTGAAATCGTAAGAAAGAATCTGCTCGGGTATGCAAAAGTGACTCTTTGTAGGGACCTGCGGGATCCCATTGTAATCTGTTTAATTCTGTTTATGCACCTACATGGAGCCCCCAGGGTGCCGGAAGGTATTCCTTTCCAGAGACGCCCCCATATCAATTGCGTCTGCTCGGCCGACCGGCCACACAGGCTGTTTCTGTGTCATGTGGCAGCCCACTGTCCAAGCCCGAACCATCGATGATGTTATTCCTTGCTATCTCTGAACAAACTGAGCAAAAACTCTACCCAAGCCGCTCCGATTCTTTTGGCCTGCGTTTTGTTGCCGGGTTTATGTTCTCCGTTGGACTTATACATTGGAGCTTCTGGCTTTCGTCATTGAGTTGTCTAAGGTTTAGGGGCAATCCACCTTGATAGCTCTGGGTTCGCACTCGATTTGACTAACAGTTAAGAAGGAATTTTGAGTATTCTTCGCTAAGTATGTCTAGACTGAGCCATCGCTGCGGCCGTGCATTTCAACTTTTGCCATTAGGGAATGGAGGAATGGAATGGATCTCCGTTGTAGCCGCTATGTACTCCCCGATGATATGATAAGTTCCATGTTCTTGCCCATACCTCGGTTAGTAGCAAGTCTTTCTTTGTTTTCTTCACAAACGCATTCCGCAACAACCCCTTCGAACGGAAAAGCCCCCATTCAAGCCAGCCAAACACTTCCTGAGAGCCGCACGTTGCTTCGCCGCCGTCGCTGCCACTCAGGAAGCTGGTGTGGCCTCACAGGAAACTGCCTCTGCCAACAATAGCCCTCCACACAAGAATATTCCTCAAACGTCATGTAACTGCCTCAGGAACATGTACTGGGATGTTGCGGGATTTATCTCTCGAACATCGCGGCCCAGTCGGAATTGCCTATGAACATCTAAAGAAGGAGCAGAAAACAAAAGAGGCACGCTCGTCACTTCCTGGTCTCACCAGGAGCTTTTGGCTCCGGGCTTTGGGGATTTAGGGTTGGGGTAGTTCATTGCTTTGGGCTTCGGGCTTCAGGAAAATTTGTGTTGACGCACCACTTTGCAGCCTCACATCATTTGCACGGGGACCTCACGTCGGAAAAGTTGTGGTGAGAGGCACAAGATTGCCACGAAAGCTAGCAAGTACCGTCCTTTATTAATCTATTGAGTCCGCTGAAGGGAGGAATACCACCTCCATGCAGCAATCTCTCACGCTCTGAGCTATGCTCGCGCACTTTTTGATCTCAGATGCCCCAGCGTCTCTGGCGGGCCGATGCTGTTCCCGGAGATTGGACTTGCCACAGTGTTTCCATTGTCTTGGAATTCCGATAGCAACAGCTGTGGAAGCATCTTCGAGGCTCAGCCTCCGCCTCCCAAAGCAGATTGCAGCAAAAGAACAATCTCTTGGCGGCCGTTCTCCACCGCCTTGTCCATGGGCGTCGAACCATCGAGTGTCCTCTGGCCACTTGGCGCCCTGGCCTGGATTTGTTTCTGGGCTTCCCAAAATCAGGGTACCTTTCTGTGGGTCCCTATAAGAAGGACGATAGTGCTTGGGATCTTTTTGTTGAACTCTTAGGTGTTCCTTGCCGTAGCTGCACGGGGAAGAGGAAGAACAAGTCCAGGTGTTTGTCGGCTAGTGCCAGCGTAAAAAAAGACACAGGATCCTTTTCTGGGGTTCCCTTATAAAAAGGGAATATGTATATACATATATACACGTATATAGATGCTTACAACTTTCAAGCAGAAGACAGGGGCCTCCAACAAAACCTGCACCACCTCAAGCTGGCCGGCAGCAGCAGCGCAGTGCAGCGGTCTCACGCCTGACCCCGGCCACTAGTTTTCGCCTAAGCTGATAAGTTGAAACCCTGAAACCCTGCAGCGCAACACTTTTTTCGGGTGCTTTTTGGGCTCTCTACTCATGTATTGCCTGTGGCGTCCACAACCGCAGGAGAAGCCCCCGCACTGAGAAATGCGCAAACCATTTCGCCGTTGCCTTTCCTGGGTGTCAGGTTTTGGAATTAGGGTTTAGGGTTTNNTTAGGGTTTAGGGCTCAGGCTAGGGTCAAAATATGGGCAGCTCCTTCCTTCTGCACCCCCTCTTTGATGTTGCCCCTGCCCCTGTTGCCAATAACTGAAAAAATCTTCTGAAATTAGAATTGTTCTTTCAAGATCAAGAACTCTATGAGAGAGAGTTTTCTCATTTCCATTGACTGTCTCCAAAGAAGTAGGAAATACGGACGATTCCAACATTTCGAGGGTAGTCGGTTTGAGTTGGTTTCGGGAATACTTGCGACCAAAGATTTGATGCCAGTGACGAGGTTTTGTATGAGATTGAGCCTTAGAAGCATCCATAAAAACCGCAAAAACTATCTCCTATGAGTGGATGCTCACATTCTGTCTTACTTACTATGGAAGGATCCCAGTTGCATGAAAAATCTTTTTGACAAATAGATTCGCCCATTTGACAATTATCTTTCATACATTGGTCATAAACCTCATCAGCAGATGGTCCTCGACATTCGTGACAGCTCCTTCACCATTTGGATCAAATTGTGGATCTGCAGATCCAGAACCGGCAAGGGATGAGTGACTAAATTCACCTATATCCATATGTTGGATTAAAAAACGTAGATAAGTACATACCTGTATTTTTTCAAAAACTGTGTGCGGATCGCACTCAAACAAACTGCGTAAGTTTCAGCCGCTGGGTATGCATG
>CAJNIZ010033947.1:0-38782 GCA_905231905.1 Symbiodinium pilosum | reverse complement strand
GTTTGGAGTTTGGGGTTTGGGGTCACTAGTTCAGGCTTCGGGTTTGCTGGTAAGAAATTCATCAATGACCATAATAACATGGATATGTAGCGGTAGCGAAGACTGGATATGTAGCGAAAAAAGAGTCTCCGCTGAATTTGAATTCCTTAACGGCTGCCGGCTAAACTATGCTGCAGGTTAAAAACTCCTTGCGCGGGATCATCATGGGATCTCACCACTGGGAAAACGTGGACACTAAGCCCCGAACCCTACGCCTTAAACCGTACCCCCTTCAATCCTAAACCCCAAACCCATGAGATTACCAGAGAGGATCCCTGCTAAGAGTGCTCCCATATGACGGCGCTTGTTGGAGCTGAGTAAACTTGAAAATCCGTGTATGCGAGAGACTATACCCTTTTTGGGGGGCACCTCTAAGAGGATTCTAACACATTGAGGTATGGGGGATGCCCCTTTTCATGGAAACTTCTATGGGGATTGACAGGATTTGTCTGGTATTGTTGTAGGATCACGCAAAACAACCTTCTGCATCAATGCATGTCGGCATCACAGCGGCGCTGCAGGGATTTCCAAACAGGTGGTATTTTGTACGGAGTCCTTGCTATGAGTGTGTTGCTGTTTGTGGACGGTGCGAGTGGTGCGGTGCGCATGGGACCGCCACCTCAAGCGATAAATCCACCAGGTTTGAGGGCTGAAGGTTTAGGGATTGGGTTAGGGGTTTGGGGTTTAGGATTTTTAGCGTGTGGGGGTGCCTTTTAGGGTTTGGGGTTGCTGCGAAGTTAAACTTTAAGTCTAGGACGTTGGAAAATGAAGCCTTTGCGGCTTCACGGGCCCTACACACACATTCAGGCTGCGGGACTTTTCAGTTCAGAGCTCGGGTTGATCACAGTCATGGATGTGTTAGGGTTTAGGATAGGGATATGAAGGTTATATTGGGGGCTTAATAAGGATAATGGAAAAGAAANNAAAATGGAAACTACTACAGTACATTAGGGGTTTAGGATTCAGGGTTTTGATGCCCATGGTCTCTGACGAGGATTCATTGGAACCATGATATAATATTGGCATTCGTTCACATACTCCCCACAGTGGGCTCAATTCATGATCCTAAACCCTGATCAGCAAAGTCGCCTGTGCGTGTCTTTGGGCTCAAGCTCTTCCTGCGGGTAGATGGACTAAATCGGTTTAGGGATGGACTACATCGGTTCAGGGCTTAGGGATTGCGCAGGACCCTAGGCATCGTATCGTCCCGCAATTCCTACGGTTGGTTACGTAGCGTCATGCAGCATGTCACCCGTTAACAATGTCGCTGGTTGCGCTCAGGGCTCTGGAGTGTGAGGTTAAGCTGGAATCTTGAAGGGCAGGATTTGGACTTAAGGAGAAATGTAGTCTTGAGGGCTTGAAGGCTCAGGGTCCACACTTGACAAACTTCAGAACAAACATGAAACCTAAACTAGACCTTATACCCAAAACCTTGTGCCCTATCCAAGTCCATTGGGTTGATCCCATCCAGCTTTACATGTAAAACATCACATGAAATATAGGTTATAGGTACTAATGGTACTAACTATATTGGGAAGATTTCTCTTTAGGGGGTTGGGGGGGCCGTTGACCATAAGACTGGTTACAAAGAGCAAGCATGACGCTACTCAAAAAATCACTTGCCATGAGAGGCCACTATAATGAGACCTGCAAGCTGCCTCCATCACACTAAACCCCAAACCCTAAGCCTAAAACCTAAACCCTAAGCCCTAAACCCTAAACTCCTCCCTCAACCCATTGCGGGCTCCTCCGCTTCTTCCTCCCGCCTCCGCCGCCGGCTCCCGCGACTGCCCCGATCCTGCATTGAATAGGGGTACCCTTAGCTGGGTTGAGGGATTGGGGCTTAGCGGGGACCGGGGATTGTGGTTTCAGGGTTTGGGATTGCAGTTTAGGGCCTAGGGTGTAGGGATTAGGGTTTCGGGATAATACCCACATTGCACTTGAGAATCAAATGAAAAGAACATGGAAAATGAAATGGAAACTGTAAGTATACAGGAGATTATACAGGATGTAAGGGAACTTCAAGTAAGCTAGCATGACTGGGAATCAAATGACTATCACGCGCGTATACCATCGTGGTTAACCGCAACTCAGTTGGGTTCCGTTAGTTGAAGGGATGTGTAGCTAGGGTTTGGGGGACAGGAACTCAGCTAGGTTCCGTTAAAGGGGCTAACGGAATGTGTAAGTAAGGTTTGGGGGTTGAGGCTTATTGGGATTCAGACAGGCAGATGCTTTCCGTAGAAGAACACTGGCATACTATGAGCTTTGGGTGGTAGACCTCATCAAGCATCCCTGGTTATCCTGGCCGACCGCTTCAAGAAGCATATGGGTAGTTCCCAAAATTAGGGTCCGATTTTGGTACCCCTACACATCAGGTGCTGTAGGCCGCTCATCTTGAGAACAACCCATATACTTCTTGAAGAGAAAGAAGAAGGTCTAGTCACTAGTCAAACAGTCCTTGGTTCAGCACTTGTTTCAGTAAGTAGGAAAGGAAGACCCGCGCTTTGCCTTACTGCGTGGAAAGACTGCTCGGTTCTAGTGTGTGCCTTTGCGGCATTGCTTGAGGGCTTGAGGGCTTGCTCGCGGACGGGCAATACAAGACGGAAAACAAGAACAACGTGGAGCTCCAAGCATTTCAAAATATTTGTCTGCTGCACATTCTCATTTCGAACTGCCCTGTTGGTTACCTCCGAAAGCAGCATTCCGCAACTCTTCTGCGCATGAGCCCTAGACATGCCGAATACCTTTCACCGCAAGAAAGCTACGGCAAGTTTGCGAGAACAGTTGGGGAAACGTATCTTTGAAACAGCGGCAGAAAATATCTTCACCCAATTGGGGAAAATAGTTTCCCCAATGGCTTAGCAAGTTTGGTCAGTACCTCATCGTCACGGCGGCGTCTCGAACGCCCGGATGTCGCCTCGCTGGCGGCATCCTCGTCCTCAGATCGCAGAGCTTGTGAGCTTTCTGGGGGAACCTAGACAGGACCCCTAAGCCACTGCTTTATAAAAACCCGTGAAAATCCTCAAATACCCCCTAGCCAACCAGGTAGTCCTCATATTTTATTTTTTTTTTTTATATCGGGCAGGGGTCCCCATGAATGGTCCTTTGAACAGCCCCAAGAAGAGAAGGGG
Source organism: Symbiodinium pilosum (assembly GCA_905231905.1). Classification (NCBI taxonomy): domain Eukaryota; class Dinophyceae; order Suessiales; family Symbiodiniaceae; genus Symbiodinium; species Symbiodinium pilosum. The sequence goes on along the minus strand of CAJNIZ010033947.1, from coordinate 35,612 downwards.
GAATATGGGGAGTTGTTATGAATCCCTCCCCCTGCCGCATCAAGGGGTTGAGTTAGGAGTTTTGGGTTCGAAGGCCAGGGTTTAGTTCTGCCTCTTCAAGGACTACATTGACCCTAACCTAGCCAAAATCAAAGGGCTTCATGTCACTGAAGAGTGAAGGCACTTGGGATGGAGGTCTAGTTAAATCCTCCTCTCAACTGCCTTCTAGCGGAAATAAGATTTGTCCTGGAGCTGGGCGTGCTACTAAATCGTTATGCTTCCAGCCGCCAACAGCACCCATCTCATCTTACCATTGTGTACTGTAGTAGGGTATAGGGGAATATAATCCCCGTATGACCCCTACATCAGGAATTCCCTTATTCCTTACTAACCACAGCAAGCTTTTCCCCTTGCATAGCGCTGCTAAGAACTCAGGGTCTGCCCTACTCAGGGCTTAGGGATTTGGGTTTCAGGGTTTAGGTTTTAGGGTTTAAGATCTAGGGTTTAGGGTTTAGGGTTCAGGGTGTAGGGTTTAGGGTTAATCCTCTTCGGCTCTGCTGTTGCATGCTGCTGCACGTTGGCAATGTCTCCCAGAAAAAAGCGATGTAGAATTTAGTTCCGTGACCCTACCCTCAACCCTGAACCCTACACCCTTAACCCTACACCCTCCGCCCTAAACCCTACTCCCTAAACCCCAATCCCTCTGAACCTAACCCCAAACCCTCAACCACCTCGAGGTTGGCGGCTAGCTGTTCAAGCATGGCTACAAACAATTACCAGAACGGCTGCTGTCATCCTACCTATGATCTCTCTTGGGCCCCCCTCATGGACCCAATATAGTAGAAACCATGGTACAGGAATACCCTTGAAAGGAAGGCTAACTGCTGCAGAGCCGTCATCCCAATGCCCTAAAGCTGAACCTTGTACAATCCCTACCTAGCCCCTTTATCCCTTTTTCAGGACCTCCCAAATAATGGGAAACCCCCACATTGCACTGGCGGGCCTCCCCTCGCCGTCGACGGCTCCTGTGGTGCGATTCTGTACTTTGCACGTGATGGCAGGTCAGAATGATGGGTTTCCTTGGGGAGAGGGTTTAGGGTTTACGTATGTTGGAATTGGGGGTCGACTTTGGGGACCCGTAGACACTCACCTCAGAGCCTGAAGCTAACTGGGCTAATGCAACCCAGCTGCCATGTATGCCGGGACTTGCGGGGAAAGGCCAAGGCTAAGGAACTCAAGGACCCAATGCGCACCAAACCATTTAGGGCGAACATGGGGTGATCCTTGAGGAGAAGGGCCCCAAAAAGTGTTAGCCTCTGTAGGCGCTTTCACCACCAGCGCTTCCTCAAAACCTTAGCCTGGGGTACCTCAACGGAATTGGTGCCCCAAGCCTGCATGGCTATACAGATGCATGGTTTCAGCTTACTCGTCTGAGACAGTCAGGAGGACTCATGATGCAGAAGCCCTACAGCGATGTGGTGCTTTCAGCCGTGTCCAGAATCAGGAAATAATGAAAAACATTGTTGAGCTGCTGCCAGGGTCGGGGGCAAAGGTGGCAGCAGTGGTCTTGGCGGACGATGAAAGCATGGATGCCATGATGAAGCACAAAAAGAGTAACTCTCATGGATCGTCCTACGATCAACAAGATAAGCAGCATTGACAGTTCCGCTTCGCTCGTATGGTTGTCACTACCATCCTCGCCGCACAGAAGCTGAGCGTTTAGTCCACCTGACATGCTATCAGCGGTTCTTGAAGAAAATGACCGCGATCACACTCCCACTACCATCATCACCATTGAGCTTCACTAGTCCACAGTGCTCTAATTCGACGATGAAGGATGTGGAGATTCGAAAGCTGCGCCCTCATAACATCCTAAGAATGCAGACCATATAAACTCGAGGCCCTCAACAGACTTTTGGCTGGTGAGCTCCTGTGGCTGCGTCGTGACTCCTGGGTGGCAAAAGCATTCTAATGTTTAGGGCTTGGGGTAACAGCAGACGGTCTGGGGATCCGGCTACAAGCAGACAAGCGGATGAGCTACGTGCTACAGCACGGAAGTGTTGCTCAGCGAATAGGAGCCCACAAGTTGGGTGGTGGAAAATGGAACCTGGGGTGTTCGCGCAAACAGCTATTGTCTGCACTCTTGGCTGTAATCATGTTCCCTGCTGTTTCTGGTAGGCGTTAGGATCGATACCAAACCTAAAAACCTACAACCTAAAACCCAAGTCGAAAAACTTGATTCCAAATGAGAAGTCATGAAGAAACTGACTAGCTCGTCACGGAGGCATGGGGCTCCTCGGAGCTATGCTCGCCTTTTGTCACACGTTCTGGTAACCCTTTGGACCAAGGCAAGTTTTGAAAATGAACCTTGTGGGATCCTTTATGAGGACCCACACGATCCAGTTGCAGCCCCTAAATCTGCCCAGGGTCCTCAAGGGCCACTGTTCACGAAAAACCCTCCATATTGCTTGTCTGAGGCTCTGAGGTGGCATTCGTCTCTTCATCCTCCTGAAGAGGGCGTGGTATGGACATGCAAGGGTCAATCAGGCTATTGGTTGATGTTCCTTCTGTAACTATTGGGTCTTTATTTTATAGGGTTCAGCCAGGAATCGAGAATCAAATGGAAAATGAGGTGGAAACTGGGTAACCCTGAACAACCACCAATTCAATACATTGACATTGGTCCTACCTGGTACAAATACGGCTACTGGAGTAGCACCTCAAGATGATGTTGGTAACTTCTTACGCCGCTACATTGACCTGCGTTCTATGAGATGGCATCTGGGTTCAAGAAGATACGCCAGGAGGGCGCTGGGAGGAGTTTAACAGATTTCCTCATGTCGAGCTGGAACGCAATTGGGCATATATTATCACGGAGGGTGCTCTGGGAGCCCGCATCATTCTGGACCCCCTGTAAATCTATGGGGTCTGGAACAAATCAATATGGCATCAACATGGAGGAGCTCACAGGTCAGTACCCGTGTCCTGGTACTAGTATGGAGCCACATGGAACAGAGCCCAGAAGGTCTGGAACGAGATATGGAAACACGGGCGGGCGTCCTGATCCGCACCAAACATAAAAGGAAAATGCAATGCAAACTTCTGAACTTGTCTCCAGGATTTGAAAGTATTTGTATCCGTTCCCTCAGTCCTGATGATATGCTCATCTCCTTTGCTGGCAAGAGATATAACAATGGGCGTTGTGACGTTGAGGCAGGAGAGCTCCGCCAAACCTTTGACAAAATGCTTAAGCCCCAGGCCCTGAATTGGATGCCCCAAAACACTAAGCCTTGATCCCCAATTTTCAAACCCTCCACGCTCACCCCCCGCCAACCGACATCCTAAACCTTTGTTCAAACATCGTAGTTTCTCATAATCTAGACCTTGATCCCCTAAACTCTATAAACCATGACACCCCAACCCCCCAAGCCCTTAAGCTTAAACACTGTAACTGTAGACCCTAAACGCCGAAGCCCCAAAGAACTAAACCCAAAACCCCAAACCCCGCCGACCCTAAATCCCTCCAAAAAAATCCCTCCATGAGGGCCTGCCGCCTCCTCCTTCGCCTTTCTGAGCGCTCGGAGCGCTCCGAGACGCCCTGGCTGAGCTCGTCGGAATCCTAGCGCACATGTGGCCCCCAAAATGGAGAATCTGCTAGAAAAGCAGATGGAAAATGCCATGGAAACTGGGATTAAGTTGGAGATCATTGGGACTATGGAAAGTAGGAAGCTACATGATTGCCAAGGATCGGAGGTTGAGGGTTTGGGGTGTTTTAGCCCCATGGACCCTGTTGTCACTGCCCCAAGAGCATGGGATATCTCACACGGCGAGATTTTACCCTTTCACTCAGTAGGGTTGAGATTTTGGGGTTTGGGGTTTGCAGTTTAGGGTCTGGGGCTTGGGTTTGGGGGATTCATGGGCTTTGTTTGGGCTGCGATCAGGCAATAAAGGTCTCCAGGGGCTTCACGTTCTCGGAGGAAGGTTGCATTAAGGAAATGTTGAGGATTAGTGGCCAAGGAATTTTGGGGATCAGGGCTCAGGGCTGAGAGCACGTGAGTTAAGAGACTAGGGTTGAGGGACTCATATCGGGCGGACAGGACGGGCTTAGAGATGTTGACGGCAAACATCCTGCATGCCTCAAGTTAGGACGTAGCGACACAGGGCAATTCATGAACGAGAGTGAGTGGTGTGTGCTTATCTTGTGCATAGAAGCACACAGCTGAGTTCTGCAAGACCTTGGGGGAAATTATGCGAAGACTCTGCTAGTTGGCTATCTTGAGATACAGCCGACCGTGGGTTCGTTAGGACTTTTGCAACAAGCAGTGCTAAGTACCTAAAGAACGATTATCGTTATGCCGAAGCCACAAACGAGGGGGGGGACAGCTAAGGGAGCTGGCCTACTGTCTCCATTTCTTGGAGTGCTGCTGTTAGAAGCTGTACCGCCGTATGATGTGGGGTTTCCACAAACCTGGGTGTCACTTAGAGGGTTCTGGTAGCAAGGCTCATCTTGTTGAGCGTCAACATAGTACGATTGTAAAACCCTTTTTAACCTTGCATATATGTATGCTCCTTCTAAGCCAAAACCCAGCAAAAACCAACTGGGCTGCGTACGTGACGTCTGCGCGAGCGTCGCCGGGAGCCTGAGTGAGAAATCACTCCCGTAGTTCCCCCCTCTCCTGTTTCAGATTGAATCGAGGGAACAGAATGCGCAACGCACTTGCAAGAGAGGAGACGCACAACATGAGGATTCCTAGCAGCTGGCTGGTAGGGCCCAGCTGGAAGGAATTCTCGCAGACCCGAAACCCTCAACCTCCGTATGTCTGTCAAGGAGCGCTCAGATGTGCGGCCATCGACGGTCTCAAGGCAGAAAGGGCGTGGGGCTGACAAGCATCAAGGTTACTAATCAAAAACCAACTATGATTTTAAAATTTTCCTGTACTGGAACTAACTCAATGTTAATACGCTCTGCTTCGTTTCGGAGACTGGGGCTTTGTAGAAGTGTTTCAGTCAACTCACCCTCAGTTCTGACTTCGCTGAACTTGAAACTTTGGTCTGCAGGTCTGCCGGGTGGCAGTGACTTGCTGCTTGTCTAAAACTGCTCTTGTATAACCCCCATGAGGTGGTCATTTCCATTTGTCCGTATGACCATTAATTGTAGTTTGTTCCATCCCTTCATGCAACACTAGCAACCAGCAAGGTGAGGAGCGGCATTGAGTCACTGCTAAAATAGTAGAAGTAGTGGTAGTGGTGGTAGTAGCAACAGTAGTAGAAGCAGCAGCTCGTGCTGCTGCTGCTAGAATGGCAGGAGTTGCAGTAGCAGCAGTAGTAGCCTGGTACTTAAGACTACGAATAACGATACGAATACCAATCATGATAAGAACGTCAATCATGCCAACACCCAATAATGATAATACTACTAATCATACGAATACCAACAATGATAATCAAACGAACAATCCAGAATAATATCAATGAAGATACTCATACTGTTTATTCTAATGATTACCCATCATGATGATAATCGTACTGCAAATGCCACCTTGATCACCCCTCCAGACCCTGCCTCGGCCTCAGTGCTGGGCCTCCGCGACAGGGGCGGGGAGGCCAATATGGAGCTAGCCTCGGCAGCCTCAAAGCACGAGGTTCAGTGGGAGGTTTTAGGGTTTAAAGCTTGAGGATTGGGGTCTAGGGTTCACTGGTTTGAGGTGTAGGGAGTAAGGTTTGGGGGCATTAGGGCATAATTATGGATGTTTGGCCGGTTTAGGGCTTCAGTACCCAGGACTGCTGAATTTCCAAGCCCTTTGGTCCATAGCAGGAACGTAGTGTGGACCAGCCATACTTACGCCGCTACCGGCAAAGGCTGTGAATATATACTTGGAGGAGGAATGGCTTCGGAAAAAGCAAGTTGATTCAATCCATAGCTCCTCGTCATCCATGTTGCCGGTAAGAGGAAGTGCCCTCCTGATCATAGTGTGTCTTCAGCACCACACTTTCGCATGCTCACTGCTACTGCTGCTAGCAACGCATTAGTCAGCATGGGACTTGCTGCTGTCTTCTCTGCACCATACTCGGCGATATCAGAATATCTACAACTACTTCATAGTGTTTGTTGATATTATGACTTGTATTCTGATCACTCGAATGTCTGGACTGTAGACCTTGAAGCCATGAGCAGACTTGATCTGACTGACAAGCGCCACTTCTCAGAAAGGCGCCACGTGGGCCACAACATCTTCCATCTTCAAATGCCCCCTGAAAGCTGCAAGCCATGAACGAACGGGCTTGGACACCAACAACAAGCAGAGAGGAAGGTGACAGTTGCATCCACACCCTCCATATTGGAATCTCTCTCATGCTACCAAATCCTGTAATAGCGGGTTCCCAGCAGAATCCCGCGAAGAGACGTGGTTGTCCACCTCCACGCTCTCCGGGAGTTTCTGCCGCCTGCAAACAGCCACTTGTCAGGAGATCTGAACAACTTCTATGAAGCAGTAGACAAGGCGAGCATGGCAATCACAGCTGAGAAGCAGGAAATGAGATTTCGCCTCCAAGCGTAGCAAGGAATCAGAAGAATGACGGCGCAACAGCTAGTCTAGACCCAGAGGTTCTAGAGAATGAGCATGCTCGCCTGGCACGCATGAAAGCACACCGCAATTTCAAAGAACAGCACGGACAACAAGCGTGCAACGCATCCCGTGCGTAGTCTTGTAGCCAGGCAGCCCTCCCAATATCACGAAGTGACGGAGCAAGAGCAATTTGTATAAACGCAGTAAGTCTGACAACAGTAACAATGTACACTCAGGTTTCCTCTGCGCTCCAGACCCCACCTTCGTCCACACCCCTTTCCTGTGCAGCATTGAAGCCCGTTCCGCCCCACGTACACCCAATCTAAATTCCTATAGGGCCCCTTTTCACCCTTGCGCCCCTGCAGTCACCACACGGTCCCCGACGGAACACACCCGTTTTTTACGACGATGTGATCTTGCAGCATTCAAAGACTCTGGAGATCCTGTCAGCATCGGAGATGTCCAGGTCTGTCGGCAATGACGACCTTTGGAAATTCTCGAAACCGGACCCTGGAGAATATGAAGGGAGTATAGGCCCCTTGCGAACATTCTACCCATTTTGTTGACAGCTTACCACATTATTCTGCCATGATCGCGGCAAGTGTCAGCATCATTGGATCTCTACTAAGACTGGGTGAAGACCATGTTGACTCTTCGCATTGATGACACGGACCTGCTCTATAATCAGAAACCAAATCCGATCTGCATGGAGAACCGTCAGTGAGCACCAACTCCACGGTGAAGGCTCCAATACAGGTTTAACATAACATTGCTGAAGCCATGTCTGCCAGCAGCCTGTATCGACGTGAGATTTGCAAACTTGTGCCTTGGAAAGTACCCTAGCGGCATGCATATGTCCCCACGCAATCCACACGCAATCCTAGTAAAGATCCTGCAGAATCCATATTCGAAATTCGTGCACGGATATTCTAGCTGTAGCCAACGACCATGGGCAAAGACTCATAGGCCCCAAATTCACCAGCTTTCGCATCTCAAGACTTCGCAATTTTCTCAATAATGGGTACCGTTGTTGGGAACCACGGGAAAATCTTGATCAACGATTGTGGAGACATGATTAGAAGTAGATCCGATTGAGGGCCGAGCCGACTGCTGCGTCGACTGCCCTGCACCACATGGGCGGGGGGATTACCAAGCAAGGGTGTCTCTAGGTTCAAGGATTTTCCCTCAACCTTGCCTCTTGCTTACTTCAATCCACCTGGTTAGTCTACTGACTTGGGGATATTCGTTGTCAGGGGGTTGGGGGGTTCATTGTTAGCCCCAAAACCCCTCGACTGGGAGAACCGATGTCTTTCCACATGAGTCCCAAGATGATATTTCATCCTTCTCAGTAAATCACATGGAGAGTACAAATAGAAAAATGAATGGAACCTGGGGCTATGTAGGTCGGATTTCAAGTTTTCAGGCTCAGGGTTTAGGGTGTCATGATAGCTGCAAGTACTCATTCTCGCATCCCTGGCAAAGACATGATGACAGAGTATGTTTGCTCTCAGGTAGCTGAGCCCTGAACCTTAGACTGAGGACCCTGAAGCCACAGACCGTGGACTCCAGACTGTGTGCCTATAGCAGTTGCCAACACCTCCGGAGTTTTAATCAGTACGTATACGGAGTGTCCTTGTGGGGGAGACCATACATGAAACCTTATCATGTGTGACAGTGATGTTTCACGTGTTTGTGAGACATTTCAAGTTACGCGATCTAATCCTCCAGGCTTCCAACGCGCCATCCAATATGAGTGACAACATAGTATTATGTTAGCTGCAAATTCTGCTCTGCGCGTGTCATTGCCTGGATTGCAATCTTTTTGTGGGTCGATATCATGTCCGTACTACTGACATGGGTCTGTCACGCAAAAGGTTGCCGGCCAACATGTAGAATCCTTCCAGGGTGCTCCTATAGTCCTTTTAGCATCCCTATATGTCCTTGTCCCTGGGGCCCCAAGAGCTCCCCGGTGTTGAGAAACTCTAAGCTGCAATCCAGAAAACGACAGCGATGTTCAGAATACATCTCACAAGAAGTTTAAACTTGAGTTATAACACAGTACAGCATACAATGACTGTATACAAGTCATAAGCGGTAGCATAGGTAACTCTTCGGGTTCCTACCTTGCCTCTTGGCTCCCGCATCTCCAGCCGTGCCTCCCGCCGATGACGCCTGCTGCCACGGCTGTCGCCTGAAAATCTTGCCACGCAAAGCGGCAAAGCAGGAAGGCATGCCCTATATATATATATATACATTACCTATTTAGATACCCAAAATGTCCTCCTTAGAGGGACTCCCAAAACTCTGGCGGTGTGCCCGGATTCCTGGGGACATGAGGCTTGTGTTTTAGCATGAGGATACGTGGATCTCTTGCGCTGGGCCCCCTTCTGTAGCAGAAGAACTCTGCACATTTGAGGTTGCATGGGGGGTCCTAAGCACCCATACGGAGCTCATAACAAGCTCAACAAAATGCGAAATGAATTGCGGGTAGAGACTCCTCAGAACAGCTCCGGTCCTGGCATCCTCCAATTTGGAAATAAGGGAGTATATGGGGGTTATATAGGGAGAATGAAAAAGACAATGAACTGCTACATTATAATAGGGTATATATTGGGGCTATAGTAGGGAATAAGGAAATACATGTTGCCCTTTGTGCGTGGGCATTCGAGTCCATGAGTCAAGTGTGCGGCGTGCTGAGGTTTGTTCACCATCACCTGTCCACATTCCACAAAGTTAGCCTCAGACCCTCGGCTAGCACAAACCAGCTACCAACACAAGTGACCTCCTTCAAGGCAAGTGTTCCTATTTGACGTTGACAAATACTTACTTTCTTGCAACTCACCTGCCAATTTCCAGAATACGCCCGACGAGACTCAAACATCGTGGCCTCAAAATGAGAACTTGAAGCGCATTTGAGGCAATGCTCGCGTAATGAAGCGAAAACAAGACCATGCGAGAACGGTAGTACTTGTTCGGGCTTCTGTAGTACAGGCCCTTTTAGGGGTTGCAACACTTCCCCACCCCGCAAAGGTACCCTGAGGGTTTGACCTAATAGGGGCTATATAGAGCTCAAGGCTGCAGAGCACCGGGCCTCTTCGAAGCTCCGTGGGAGCTTCGGGATCCACCTTCGCAAATTAGTGCCCTCTATCAGAAATTTGAAATAAAAACTGTAGGAAATTACCTGCCTCTATCTTGGGCTTTCCCCTACCTAGTCATGGACAGATGCCTTGTGGGATTGTCCTGCTGTTTGGTCTCTGCCAAACTGAAATCCTCGCGCATCCCTTAGCTTTACCTAGACCTCCCAGAAGCCTGTATTGGTGGCATTCAACCCTCTTTTCCGTCTGAGTCTCCACCTCTTAAGCATTGTATAATCCCTACTTATCTTATGTGATCCTCACAGTGAGGACCCTAAACCCTAAATCCTAAGTGGGAGCCGCGCCTCTGCATCTGCACTTCGCTGGAACCTCTCAGGGGCCTCATGCTGAGCCTGCCATGTCACAGTTTCGTAATTACAGACTTTTGGGTGGTTTAGGCTTTAGGGTGTAGGGCATAAGGTTTAGGGTCTAGGACCTAAGGCTTAGGCTTTAGGGTTCTTATACAAGTCGTTCACTGGTCATAGGGTCCTCATGATGGGGGTTGTGAACACGAAAAACTTGTTACTGCAGTTTGCACGTTTGGGAGGAAAAAAGACGTCTGAAGAGTACGGATCTTTTTCTAGGGGGCTTTATGTTTACTGCCTGTTAGTAGGAAATGAAGGAATGGATCCCTGTAGTAGCTCCTCTGTTTTATCTGATAGCTTCCATTGCGGCTTCCATTCCGTCATCCCGACTAACCACCGGTAAGTGTGGAGTTCCAGTTGATTTGAGCCAGGGAGGGTCTGAGATTCATCATTTGGAGTTTCGAACCTGAGGTAGGGTTTGGAGCTGCCTTTGTCCAAACGCTGCCAGTTGAAAATGTGCAGGCAACAGAATGAAGTAGAAGCCTGAGCCATTGCCAACCCCATCACCCGCTCATAACCACAGTATAATGGATCCCAAAACCTTGTTTAAGATGAATATCTGGGCCCCAGGCATCTGCCATGTTGGCAGGTAGCGCTGCTGGAGGCAAAACCTCGCAACTCAGAAAACATACCGCTGGTTAGCAAGGAATGAAGAATCGGATCCTTGTTTGTATAGGCGTGAGGATTAAGGAATGCATCCTAATAGCAATCCCTATATGCTCTTCATAATCAAGTAGTTTCCATGTTGTTTTCCATTGCTTCATTCCCTGCTAACCAGTAGGGAAAATGTTTATGAAGAAATGCTATACGCTGCATGTTGCAGTGTCGCTTTCGTGGAGTGATCGTTAGCAAGCAAAGGTTGCTCCACGAGCAGCTACAACTCTCGACCCTCCGCATTGACGGCTACATGTGACGCACATAAGCAAGAAAAAAATCGCACATACCCAGCAAGGTCACTGACTCTAAACATAAACGCCTGCAGAGTAAGTCTAAAGTCTGAAATCCTGGACTTCATCCTGAACCCTAAACCCTAGACCCTCAGCCCCACACCCTAAACCCTAAATCCGAAATCCAAGCCACGAAACCCTGAAATCCGACAGCCCAACAACGTAAAGCGCGCTTGGAAGATCACGGATGTTATGTGCAGGCTTACAAACATGCTGACCATAGTCAGAACTAGCAATAACCTCTTTAAAGGCCCTATCTGCAACTGAAACTTTCTGAAAATAGGGATACTTGGAAAGCTGAAGGAGCCTGGAGATGATTCTTCTCATAAACTCCCTAGTATCCATCCACGGGTCCCTTAAAAGGGGTTATAGGGGGATATACAGGGATATTAGGGGATTATGTAGGGGTGCATAGGACCCAAATAATAGGGTCAAGTTTTCCCAACAGTAAGTCAGCATGCCTGAGCCGGGATTGGATCTCGGCCCTGCTGAGGCCAGCCTGTGCGAAGAAACTGTATTTCATGCCTAGGGTCTAGGGCTTAAGGGCGGCTAAGGATTTTGCATTCAAGTTTAGTGTCTGTTCAGGGTTTAGATTTGGTTTAGAGGTACATGGTAGGATGCCAAAAATACACACCAAGATTCCTAACAAAAAACTGTATGCACTCACCAAGGCTACAATAAAAGCATATAAGCCATACTTATTGAAGGTTAAGTGATGAAGGCTTCAGGCTTACGGGGCATGGACCTCACCTCTGCCGTAGCCCCTTGAAAATCTCAGTGATGATCCCTAGAGCACTCCCTGAAACATGAGTAAGAAAATCTGCGCAAGACTGTGTCGGAAGGGCAAACTTTCTGCATGGCATAGGGTTTTGGCCTCTGGTGTTCAAGTTTGGGCAGCTGGTTTAGGTCTGAAGCTCGGCTTAAGGGGTGAGTGATTTTATACTCAATACAGAAGTGGTAGAACTGTAGTTTTGGGCATGTCGATGTCTAGACAGTCGAGAATGGACTCAAGGATCAAGTTTAAAATGCCTATGAAGCCATCCGCGTACACCTGGAGCCCTTGGCCTACCCACAGACCCTCACGCTGAAATAAAATCAAAATTAGTATAGGGGTCCTACAGTGACCCTCAGGGTCATGGCGATTATGTCCGCCCACCTCTGATAGAAGGCTGTGCCTCACAAAGGCAGAACGCACACAAAGGCAGAGCGCATAGTCTGAAGCACTGTGAGGCTGATGGGTTGGGGATGATGGTCTGGGTAATTCTGCTCTTGGATTCAAGCAAAAGATTTCAGGGCTTAGGATTGAGCATGCTTCGAGGACTTGGGCAACAGGGTTCAGAGCTTCAGGTTTACCACTTGGCTGCTCCTCAAAGCCCTTCTGGAAGTTTGCAACGCGGCAAGCCAAAACATCGCTCCTAGACGCCCGGAACCAGTAGGGGTGGCAACCTGTACGAAGACCTACAACCCAACTACGACAAGTACAGTGCTCGAGATTACATATGCCGTGCAAGTGCAGCCTTAATTAGCCTTTAGCTACCTTCAAGGCCCAAGCAAGGTTGAAGTTGAAGTACTGAGAGGCTGGGACTCTGCTAGACGTCAGTGTCATAGAGGGGAGCTCCAGGGCTTTGCGTTCAGGTTGGTTGATTGCTAAAGGTTTAAGCAGCTACTCTAAAGGTGCAGGTCTCAAACCCTTGTCCTACCCATGGCTAAGACGGACGCCAAGTTACCTCTTATTTTCCTGAGTCGTCTATGTTTGTTGGGGTGGCTGTCGCCCACTTTGTTGGGTATGAGTGTAGGATCCACATCGCATGAGCAAGTATGCCCCGCCATCTGGGGGGAGGACAGCGTGTCGTGACTCTTGTTGCTAAGACTTACACTCCGGAGACGCCAAATGTTGATCAGGATTGTAAATTTGGATGGGTGCAGATTCCCTACTGTAGCAATGTAGAAGCCAAAGTTATTACCAATATCATCGCCATGACTATACAAGGAATCTAAACCAATAATACTAGCGATTATTTATGGCCGTTGCCATACTCGATGGCATTCCTAGGCTTTCTGTCGCTTATCCCCATCACTACTTTGGGGTTTAGGGCTTAGGGATCAGCACCAACACAACTAGATAACTAGACAGCAACCTCCCATCCTTCTGAGAGTTCCACGCTTAGGGTCTAACTGAATAACATGGCAGAGCTGTCCTCCAAATGCCACTGACAAAAAACTCAGGCATGGCCCTTATACTATTGTAGGTTCCATTTTCCTTTTCATTATCCTTATATAGCCCCAATATACTATAGCAGCTTCCATTTTCGTTTCAATTGTCCCTAAGAACGAAGCTTCAGTACTGCACTGGGCTGCGGGCCTGCTCCTTTGAACGAAGGCTGGGCACCTCCTTCCAAACACCCACTTGATTTTCTCATAGTATACTAGTTCCAAAAAGAGGATGTAATGCAATCTTACCGCTCACTCGATTCTCTGGGATGGATCCTTTCGGAAGAGAAAAACTGGCTGCAGTCTTCAAACTTCCCAAACTAGAAGCGGTAATTATCCCGAAGCTTTGAATCACTCAAACCCACAAGTTCGGGAATCTACTGCCAAAGGTCCAAAAACAAAGCCCTTTGTAAAAAAGGGAAGCAAGAAATGATGAAGAGAATTTCTGGGAGGGGAGATGATGGTCGTAAAGATATTCGGGCAAGCTTGAGGGCCGCCATGACAACGATGATGCTTTGCATTTACGAGTGCATTAATTTCCGCCATGACTTCTGAAAACTAGGCCCCGACACCATGCAGGACTATCGAGCTTACAAATAACCATCATAGCTGTGACAGCCACTACCTGCCCCTCATAACTCATGATCCGGGGGGTCTTGATGGGGGCTTTGGGAGGGACGCTTATACTAGCATTTACATGTATAGCCTCCGCAAAAGGATGCTGCATAGAAGCACTTGCCAACATTCCTTGAGAGCCTTATTAGAAATCATTCAACTTGCTTGAAGAGAAACACGGGGTTTCCATAAATAGGGAACCACCAGTATAGATCGCAATGTACTGTAGGCCTTACTCCATGGTACTCAGGGTACCCTAAACAGGAAAAAACGACCGTCACCTGAATCCCTTTGAAACGGGGCCTGTGGCCACAGAGGTTCCGCCGTCAACGCCATGCGCCTCGGAAGAAGACGTTCCAGAAAAGAGAACTTGAGTTTTAGGGTTCAGGGTTTAGGGCTTAGAGTTTAGGAGGGGTTTCCAAAAATCAGCAGTACGGAGCCTATACATCGGGATATATATGTGTATATGCATATATATGTATGTGTGCATGCGAGCATGTATAGGGTGCAGGGTTAAGGGGTTCCTGCTTGGGCATCTATAGAGAGCACTCTACCATATTGGGGTACACAAGGAGTTGAGTCTTTCATGGAAACTGCAGTTTGGGGAATGCTTGGGATTTCTCAAAAAGTGGGGCCCAGACCGTGGTCCATTTTGAGCAACGAACGTAGGGTTGAGCTTAAATTGCGTAAGGGGTTTTGGAATTTTGCGTACAGGATTCAGGAGTCAGTGTCTAGGGCAAGCCGGCACAATTACCCATGCAAATCTTTGTCAAAATCCTAGTCCCACTATGAACCATTCCTGGGCAGAAAAGCTCCACTGACAAGACGCATACCTTCGAGAAATTCCCTAAGAGTCCCTAAGATCCCTAAATAAGGGGACCCCAGTATAACCCAGAATACTATTATCCTTAATCTGGGCGCCCCTCAACTGATACGCCTAATTTCGTAAAACCCCAAAACCCTGAACCCTAAACTCTATATATTCCTATGTACCCAGTATATACCCTTACAACTACAACCGCGTTAAAGGGACCCCGAATTTTGGGAAGCCCCTTTCTACTTCCCTAGAGCTCCCCGAATGATTGGCCACAGCAACCTCTGCCCTGGGTTGCCCACAACGGAGACGGCGAGCTTGCCTGCCATGCGCCAAACACGGCCACGTGAATCCAAAGGGTTTTGATATCCTAGGGTTTAGGGGTTCAGGGGTTAGGGTGTAAGGATAAGAGGTTAAGGATTAGACAATTGCCTTTCCTGTTTGCTGTGGCAGGTATATTTAGCCTGGCCAGGGAAGATACAAAGAGTTCAACGTAGTACACCGAACACTGGCCGTTTTGCACTCCCCTCCCCCGAATATTAAAACCCCCCTGCCCCCACATATTACATATTCCCATTGTGGTATATATATATATGTCTATATATATATAAAGTCGGGAATATCTAATATTAGCCGGGTGGGGGTTGAAATATTAGGGGGAGGGAATTAATCTGGGAGACACAAGGACCGGAGCTATGGCAAACTCCAGGCCTTCGTAGGAACATGGAGCCTGAGGAGTTGCTTTGCAGCGTGTGCAAGGGCTCCCATTTCCACTTGCTGCGGTGCTTTGGGGGTATAGTCTCCCTTCAGTAGATAGAATATGGGATATATGGGGATCTTATTATCAAATACTCAAAGCCATGTTCTATCTACTTAAGGGGGACTATAAACTCCTCCATCCTGAGCCCTATACCATAAACCCTATGGCAGCCGCATTAATCTGCAATTCTTTTAGGCACCCAAAACGTGAAATCAAGCCAGACAACCCCCAAGAAATGCTCAAATCGGCGTTTACGGCTTAGGGAAACCGGCAGGCCTGTCAACCCTGTACCCCAAACCAAAGGTGTGGCCAGGGCTTTCGGACTGATACAGTGGATGACCGGCTCAGAAAATGACCGGCCTCTTTGTAGCTTGGGGCTCTTACATGTAGTAGTCAAGGAGCCAAGGCAAATCACAAAATCGATGTTCAAGAAGCAAACCCTTCCAAAAGCGCTGGACACCCTCCCTCATGACAAATGCATTTCCCCTTGAGGGGTTTTAGTGCAATCTAAGAAGTGCTCATATTTGGTGGCTTCCAAAAAATGTGGGGTGTCTGTGGGTCCCTTTTAGGGCTCCGTACAAATGGACTTCTCAATTTCCGGCCCCTTTTGGAAATGGCCCCATCTAAGGAGGAATTCAACTTTGCAAGGCGGCCTGCATCGGAGACGCACAGGGAAGGCTCACCTGAAATTGGTCACAACTTGGGATTTCCCAAAATTAGGGGTACCGTTTTGGTGGTTTTACAGGGGATATATGGGGCAAAAAAGGATCTATAGGGTTTAGGGAGTAGCGCTTAGGATTCAGGATTTAAGGCTGCCAGATTGGCGTTCAGGGCTTGCAGTCTAGCGTGGAACGTGGGGACAACTATGTGCAGGAACCGTCACCCCAACCCAGCGTTAACAACCAGTTCGAGTAAGTAAAAGACCCCCTTCTTGGTGGTGAGAAACTAGAGCCATAGTCTAAACTGCTAGTATCCCCCTTAAACACCCCTATCGCAGTCCCCTACAAAATGCCCCCCTTTAAGGAGTTAAGACTATAGCTTTTAGGGTTTGGGGTGCAGGATTTGGGGTTAGGGTGGTACACAACCACCTTTTCGAAAACTAGCACTGTTGCTTTAGCTTCCTTGACATAGTGTCGCAATGCTGCGTATAGAAATTTGGGGTGTTTCCCAAACTTAGGGGTACCAATACTAGCTGCCCTGCGAGGTCATCTCCCTTCGTCACGCGGCTTACTGAGTCACAAATGCCCCTAAGGCGACATATAGGGGTTAGTTTTTAGGGAAAAATGGAGAATCAAATGGAAAAGAAATGGAAAATCAAATGGAACAATTTTGATAAAAAATCCTCATCCGCACGACTGGAATACGTAAGCGCTCAAGCCTGTGACCTGTACAGATGTATCAGCAGGGAAACATACCCATCCCCCCACCTCCGCACTCTCCGAGAAGGCCTCTGCAAAACCCTGGCACAGGCAGAAAGTATGACAAGTCTGGGCTCCGGGCAGATGAGGGTTGTATCAAGTTTTGATGTGATTTTCCAAGCTATTTTCAGTTTGATTCTCCGTTACTCCCTACACATTACCCCCTATGTATCCCATAGGGGCATTTTGACAGTTGCTCAGGGCTGGGGGGGGGCATCATTTTGAGCTTTGATCTTCGAACCTTTTTTCGCGAAAGTACGCCTCGATTGAAGGTTTACTTCTAACCTTTAGAAAAAAGGGGTTGGAAGTGAGGAGTGGGACCGTAAGTAGGTGTAGGATTCAGGGCACCCCTCGTTTGGAGACACCTCCATATGAGCTATAGTCTAAACTCCTAGTATGCCCCTTAATAACCCCTATGATAGTCCCCTACATACTTCCCTATATAAGCTTATGGTATAGCTTGCCTATTGGGAAGATGTGGGAAAGGCTTCCCAAGTTGAGGGGAAAGGGGAGCGTATTCCGATATTTAGCGGGAACAGGGCAAGGTTTCCTAAATCTAGGGGAATAAGGGAGCAATATTTCAGGGAGCGCGTTCCGATAGTTGGGGGAAATGGGGAAATGCCGAACACATGAAGACTATGACTGACACGGCAAAATGCAGAGAATTCAAGCCCCGAACCCACCACAAAACACCATGGAAAGATTGGTTTTAGAAACCTCTATTTGATTAGGCTTATGGACAATAGGTGTAACAGTGTATGGGGAGGTTTAGGGGTTGTATCCATTTCCCCGACAGGCAAACCATACCCTAACTTATACCCCCCTTGAAGTATTTCAGACTATAGTCCAAACTCCTTAAAGGGGGTTATATAGGGGACTATCATAGGGGCTATTAAGGGGATACTAAGGTAGACTATAGCTCGTTTGTTCAACAGCTGTCAGGTTTTGAGGCATTTGCTCTGGAAAATCTCCCACGTCCCAGGGTTTTCTGACCTATTGCAGGCCTCCACAGCATCTACCTCATTAAGCCAGAGCCGAACATGCCTTGAAAGGTTTGGATGGGTCTGCAAATTTCTGGACTCCCTCAAAGCTCATTGAGTTCTCATTGCACGTACTCCCGAAGACGGGGGCTGCAATACCCCATGCCGACATCAAACACTAGGTAAGTTGAGGGCTACTTCTATTGCGGATTGTTCAATTAAACCAGAACAGGACTACATGTGCACAACCTTTCCTTACCGAACGTCTGCCTACAAGAGGTTAAGCTGTTGCTACAACTGTTGCTACTGGCAGGGCGTCCACAATTACAGCTGCCGCAAGTGCCAGAAGTCCACCATGACCACCATATCTATGGCTGCTGCGGCTGCTGTGGCTGTTGCTGCTGGTGTTGCTATTGCCGCTGTTCGACTTCCTTTTGCCCAATGCCCAAACTGGCATTCAACGTGCAAAAGCTGTGAAACCTCGCGCACTGCGCTGGCAGCGTGGCGTTGGGATGCAGGCACCTGCAGTGAAGGGTTGACCGTCTCGCCCGATCCCACAAAAAAAGGATGCATGACTGGAATGTAGTTTAGCATGAGTTTTGACACACTACGAGGAATTGCCCGAAACCCTGGATTGGGCAACAGGCTTGTTGACTCTCCCAAGCTTCCACAACCGCGGCTTCAGGCCTCAGGTAAGTTTTTAATTGATCACATTACCCCATGAAGAAACAAATGGAGCTTTTTGCTGCACATTCTTCCGCAGAAATGACCATCCTCCAAACTTTCTTTCAAGCGGGCGCAAACGCAACATACGCCTAATGTGGGGAAACCCCTTTTCCCTGCAATACAGCAAATCTCTTCTGCGATGCTTGGCCATCTGCTTCTCAGCCCGTGCGCGACGAAATCCTGGTAGATCCCTGTGTCGTCAATAAGAGGGCTTTGGTAACCCCGACCTCTATAGCATGGACCCCTTCATCAGAGTCACATGATGGTCAGAGCGTCAGTAGCATCTATAGATGTTGGGGTAACCAAAACTTCCTCCTTACCAAGGATACGTTTTGCCAGCCCAGACCGTTCCGACATTGCCATAAAATCCCAGTCCCCTGAGCTCCCTTAACGATCCCACTGAAAGTTCTTTCTTCCAAGTAGCGACGCCATATCCCATTGTTGACTTAGCCTTCAAACCCTATACCCCGAACCTCAAAATCCAAAGCCGGCATGAGCTGAAGACGGCCACTCTGAGCCCAAGCTGTGATGCTGAAAATCCCTAAGGAATTTCTTGAACCCCGAAACTCCTTCATCCTTGGTCAACATCCACACGGCACCATATCCTCCTGACAGGACCCCTCACAATCTGCACAGATGATGCCTAGACTGTGCCTTCACAAGTCCGAGATTATCCCCATTTCTGGACCCAAGAGCCCCTGGTATAAAGTTCAAACATGACCCCTGATCGGGCCCAACGCCTTTCTAAGCCCCATGCTCTGAACACAACCCTAAACCCTGAACCCCTACAACCTCGACCCCCCATACTCTCACCCAAAGTTTCTTCTGGATTAAACTTGCCTGGTGCTAACTTAATTCAATTAAGTAACGGGGTGGGGTATTAAGGGAGTGCGCAAGCAAGCGGGTAGTTATCAGGTGGGTACCCGTACATAAGGCTTGCATGAAGACTATGTGGGGACCCTAGGACTATGCAAGGGCAATGTAAGGCTTATATGCGGGAAACTATCCACCCGAAGCTTCCTCAGATGGCAGGGGAACTTTCCCTAAACCCTAAACCCTAAACCCTAAAACCCTAAACCCTAAACCCCGAAACCCTAAAACCCAGCAAAGGAGGTAGCGGAGCCTGGATTTCGCCCGGCTGAGCCAGGCCCGGCGCTTTGGCCGGCAGGCGCCTCCCAGCTTAAGCTGGGGGGATGGGGTTGCAAGGGTTGGGGTTGGGGTTAGGTTTCAGGTGGTTAGGGTTTAAGGGATTAGGATTTAGGTTTGGGGTTTAGGGTTCAGGGCTTAAGCTTCAGGAATGGAGAAGCAAATCGAAAATGACATGGAAACTGGTGGTTAGCAATCAGAAAGACATGAAGGAAGGGAAAAGAAGACGGTCACCACTTCTTAACGGGGCATGATACAAGGACTATTTGAGGGATTCCCCCATTCCCTCCAACGAACCACAAGCTCAAGCGGTCTAGAGCTTTGCGATTTGAGTGATTGGGGTATGTGGTTCAGGGATTGGGCCTGAGGCTTTGAAGGTTTGCAACCCCAAGGCCAAAACCCTGAACCCTTCTATGAAGGGTTTAGGGTTGATCGGAAGCACGCACGGAAAGCCAAGCTTCTGGCCCTGATCAATTTGTTGGCTAGTTGAGTTGAGCGCTGCGGACCGCTGAGGATATTGGATAGGGTCTAGGGTTTCGAGCTTATAGTTCAGGACCTAGTGGGTTTAGGCTTTGGGTTTTAGAGTTTAGGGGAGCAATATCCCCTACAATGGAGAATCAAACGGAAAAGAGAACGGACGTGAAACTGAAAGTGTGATTCTGATGCTTTGCATAGCTTGCGACTGGGCATCTGGATTACGAAAAAACGAGCGATAAGGGTACCAGTCGGTCTTGGACCCTAGCCCTCAGCCTCATACCATTGACCCCAGCCCAGCAATCCTGACCTTTGCACGTCAGAGTCCTTGAAATACTCCGTACCCGATTCACTGATAAGAAGGTTGAGGGCAAAGTTGAGGGCAAAGTTGAGGGGTATAGCTTGGATCCCATAGAGTCTCCTTTTGGAGGTTGAGGAGTATGGGCATGATAGAGCTTGCTTAGCAGGACCACTGAAATGCTAAATCCATAAAGTCCTCGACTGTGGCTGATCAGTACTACTGAGACCCAGGCAGGCGTCGAGATCCCTGAACCTTAAGATCGCAACCTTGATCAAGCCCTAAGCTTTTAGCCCTGAACCCAATGATAAGCCCTGGCTTCAAGGGCTGGGGCCCTAAACCCTAAAGCCCTAATACCCGAAGGCCGTAGGCGCCAAACACCCAACCCAGTGCCTTGCAAGATCTTCAGCCACATGGGGCGAAGCGGACCTAGTGAACCCGGCCCAGGCAAACGTCTACAGGATCTAAGCTGTACAGGCTTTTGGGTTGAGGTTTGGGATGCTGGGTCTATATGGCGGGCTGCGCAATAAGGATAGGCTTAGAGACCCCAAGGATATGTGGGGAGTTTAATTACAAGGATTAGATTAGAGGGGTCTCCTTGATGGGTTGTATAGCCTGTATAGCGCTTTGAATTGTTTTGGGATTTCCAGCTGTTTGAACACAACGATACACCTGACTAGCCGGGGTTCCAGGAAATCAGATTGATGCTGCTTGGTGTTCAGCGCAAACTTGTGATGGATCACCGGATGGTTTTGGGCTATGTACATGCCAAAAGCTCCGCAATCCAGGGTTTAAGGTTTTGGGTTTATGGTAACAAACTGAAGAAGAACGCATCAGAACGACTGGAAAACATCAATGACAAGAGTATTGCAACCTCCGTCAGCAGCACCAAAACCCTCCTGAGCCCGAAGCCCCAGAACCCAAACCCAAGATCCTGAGCTTTGAGCATAATCCTAAAACAACTATCTCAACCCTATACCTTCCATTTCAAACGCTTTCAATCCTCCTAGCACCCTCTCACCTCGCTGGTCACTAGTAGGGAATGACGGAACAGATTCCTGTAGGAGCCACTACACAAATAATGTCCATCTTATGTTCCATTCCTTCAGTTTGTGACTATAAGTAACCGCAAACCCTAAACGGCGCGTCAGACCCCTAAACCCTACTCCTAGACCGAACCCTAAACACCAAACCACAGCAAGTCCGCTGAGAGCCTTGGAGGAGACGGAAGCCGCTGGGCGTCGAAAGTGAAACGCTGCCCACTTGGGCCACTTGGGTGCACCTCTCAAGGCTTAGGGGGCTTAGGGCTTATGGTTCAGGATTTTGGGCATAGGGTGTAAGATTTTTATGGCTTCTGATTTAGGTTTTAAGGCTTTGGGCCGGAGGCTTCAGATATTTCTGGCTTGGCTTTAGGATAATTATGGATTTGGGGTCAGGATTTTCGGGCTTTACCGTTTAAGGTTTTGGGGTTTAGACCTTGGTCCCTCGGGGGTTCTAGCACAGACCCCCTGAGAACGGAATCATAGAAGCCAACCAGGTGATTTCTTAGACGAGAAGGTCTGTCCTATCTGGGAGCCCCTGGCACTACGATTGACTGAGGTCAAGGAATAACAGGAGGCCTAAGCAAAGGTTTTCGGGCTTAGAGTTTAGGGGCACCACATAGAGGCCCAGAACTCGTAGGATTATTCTTTATTTATGCGTTTAGGGTTGCTTCCTGGCTTGGTGCGCTGCCCAAAAGAAATGCATATACCCACTAAATGCCAATGTTGCCGACTGCTCAGGCTCTAGTACCCTGAACCCAACACCTAGTTCTCGCCTCCGTCGGACGAAGCTTCTACACATGGTATTGCGAGAGGGTCCCCCTTAAGTAGATAGAATATGGGCTATACATGCGCGATCTCGTGATGGCGGACGATAAGGGTTCAGGGCCGCTCGCTAGCTCGAATCATGATCAGGCACTGGGCTTATGAGGACCTTTAGCAGGACGGTTTTGGCCTAATTGGGAATTGCTTTCTTCATCAGGGACCTCCCCGGAGGAACCCCAGATAACCCCAGACACTGACTCTACGCCACACTCAGAAGCCTGTGTCGTGTCAGGTCCCTCGTCCTCGAACCTGCAAGCAGCAAGCTGCATGGCACTTGTATGATGAATTGATGGTGTGGCCAAAGTCCACAGGAGGTTGTGTGATGCATGCGCATGACCTAGGGCCATGGCGATTTGGCTGTTGAAAGACCAGCTGGCTACTGAATTGTGCATGTTTTCTGAGGACTACTATACGATTACAAGCGCTGTTCACGTAGCTGCTGTCTCCATGGAGACCGATGTTGTAAAGGGTTTAGGGTTTGCCCTTAGCCATGAATAGCTTGTTTGAGGCTCCAGAGCCACAATTTGTCAATGGCCAATGGCCAACAACTGGTAGGTCTGCATATGCACGATTTTAACAGCCCACGAACTACTTGAATATCACGCTTTAGTTTCGGCCTCAATGAGAGCGAAACCTGAATGAAGCAAGCCTGAACGTGAAGGACCTGTGTCCGTGCTTAGAAGCCCTCATAAGAAGTATTATGGTATTAGAGAGCTTTTACAGAGGGATCTCTTATTCATGGCAAGGCCAAAATTGAGTCGGTGAGTTTTTGCAGGGTGCAGGGTTGAGAGGGTGCACTGAGGACTAGGGATTTCAAATCAAAGGAGTCACCAACTTTTGGAATAACTCTGAGACCGGCACGCAAACTTTGGCGTTGCGGCCGCCCCTGTGCCAGCATTAAACAGCCACAGATGCCCCAAGAATGGACGGAGTTCAGCGAACTCGTTCTAGGCTATCCGCATTTGGTTGGCGCCAAGAATCCTTCCAACAGATCATGACATTAGAAAGGGCACAGGCAGCAGCATGAATGTTCAGGAAGATGAGACAATAGGGCTACAGCCTTCATAGAAGAGCTCTGATGTGCTTTGATAGTGTAGGACGCTAAACTCTCAAACTTCAACCCTAATCCCTAAAGCCGAATCTCAGGGAAGCCGTGTCTATGCGGAGGGACGCGGAATGTCTATCTCCACAAAGACGACCTGAGCACCCAATGGTCCCTAAGCAGCCACAGCTTTACCCTAGCTTATTTAGACTTCTACAAACACCACAAGACTCAAAAAAGCAACAACCACAGTTAGCAGTAAGTGCACAGAAGCTTAGTTGAAGGTCCACTAAGGAAGATCTGATTCTCTAGTCCCCCCAACTCTTAGAGGAAGATCACTGTTCCAGCTCTTTCTTTGGATTACACTTAACAATTCTGTCCTGGAAGCTCCCTTCGTGGGTCTAGAGCTTCGGGTTTAGGGCTCCTTGTTCACAGATTGAGTGAGTATTCACCGCGGTCATGGACCACTTCCGCGCTTCATCATGGTTTCCATTTGGAGGCCTCCAAAAAACAGGGGCGCCGCTTGGAAATCCCTGTAGTCAGGACTACTCTATACTGGAGTCTTTATATATGCTCAATGTTTATGGAAACCACGATTTTGTTTTCTATGCTGGGAAAGCTGGAGACTACAATAAAACTACTTTGTATAGTAATGTTTCGTTTCCAGCCTTCTGCGCCGGCATTGCAGAGACATCCTCGCTTTGGTCTTCAGCATGCGCAACTAAACGCGAAATGGGTGAAACTCGCAACCCATGATTCCCTACATTAAGGTCCCCTGATGCGCTGAGAACTCCAAGGGAACAACAACTTTGAGAAAGAATCCGCTACACGCTAGATGTCCCTACATCTCCCTCTGTATCCCTGTACACCGACATAACCTCGCTCCTTGCTAATCCCTCCACCCACACCCTGAGCCCTGTTGCTTGCGCTCAGTTGCCTGCGGCGCCGCTGGGAGGAGGAGACGAGATGCTCAGGGGCAGATCCTGGTAACTCATAGTTTGGGTTGTAGGGTTTCGATTTCAGCGCTTAGGGCCAGGGTTTAGCATGGGAAGGAAAGAAAACAGTGCGCCCAAATTCCGGTCTCTGTGTCTAAGCCCCTGTGGTCTCATAGACTCATAGAGTAAGGGCTCTGCCCCCTAGATATACAACCCATGCCCTTTGTTTATCATGTCCTAAGATGGACACACAATCGAACTGAACCTTACACGCACATACTTCCCAAAGCCTGCCGCATGTAGAGACCTGCAGGCTAGGCCCGTGCGCGAGAACAAAATAGAACTGACAAATGTGAATCATACCGCAGACATGGGAAAGGGCAATAACGGATGAGCAGCAACACGCATGATAACCTGATTGAAAAGCGGCGCTTCAAAGCAATGCCACGGCAGCCATTGCAATAGAAACCGACATTGAGAAGGTCTACCGATCTACCTGCTTGCACTGGCACGCTTAGAGCGACAAGTATGGCCAAAGAGCCTCTACAGTTTGAGCTTACCTGCTACCTGTACTTGCAGAACCGGTCCTACCCAAATCACAGGGATGGGTTTGAAATCACCCCAGCTCAAGCCATCCTGTAGTCAGAGCCTGAATTCGCGGGGTTCGCCCATACCAGGGTTACCCTGGAAGCTGGAGGGATGAGTGGGGACAGGAGGATTACCATTATCGGGACTCTTGAAGAAGTATGAGGGGGACCATTGTCAGAAAGTTCCACACGTAGGGTGGCCCTGTTCCTTTAAGTGCAGCGAGAGCGTCTTAACATGCTCCTGTGACAACTGTTTACCGCCTGGTCGCTGCACTATAGAAATATGAACATACTTGCTGCCACACCTGTCTTCTTCTCAAACTCAGGGCTGACAATGTACAAATTTGAATAGTGGGGAAGAGTGTCCTCTGAAATTCCTTTTCCCCTGATTAGAGCAGACTGAGAGCGCCATTCTAGTTTTCGGCGCTTAACCCTAAACTTTAAGCCCTGAAATTATGCACCCACGCCGCGCCTCAAACTCCGGGCTACCTGCACCCGCACCTGAGGATAACCGGAGACGGTGGCGGCAGGGCTTAATTAAGGTTCAAGGGCTAAGATTTAGGGGTTTTAGGGTTTAGGGTTTAGAGGTTTCAGAGCTTAAGGGTATAGCGATTCTGGCGTTTATGGTTCAGGTCGCCTTCAGAGGTTTAGGGTTTACAGGAGCTCCAGTGAGGGACTGTCTCAGAATAACTATATAGCCTAAACCCTAAACCCTAAACCCTGCTCCGCTTCTTCAGCAGCTTTAGGGCTTGGTAGGGCTTCGACGACACTGTCGCCTGGGGACTTCGGCGAGTATTTCTTGAGGTGTCAACAATATGCAAAGAAGAAGAACCATTTTGAAATCTAAAATCCGGACTAGTATGTTGTTGCTATGCTATATGATACTTCTTCTTGATTCGACCACCAGTATAGTGAGGAGTGATAACCACTGACACGCTTATGTCTTCAGCATCCATATCACGATTTCCTGACTGACATGAAGCTCTTTGGGCTTTCGACGCTTGCGCAGTCTGGCCATGACCATACTGGGGAACACTTGCTCCTCAAGCCCCGTGGAAGCTCTTGAGTAAGGGTCTCCCACCCAGAGATTCATCTGGAATTCCTAAACTGCTTGCAACCACTGGTGATAAGTCTATGTGCCTGAACCGTGCACAAATGCCGAAACCCGTGATACCTTCCAACTCTTGTTGAAAGCTTTATCGAATGGTTTCCTACCCTCTGAAAATCCTGCAGGATACAAGGATCCTTATTGCAAGCAGCTCCACAGAAAGAGTCTTGATTGTTAGGACAGTTGCACTGCACTTCTGAAAGTTTCGCCCCCCCCCCCCTTTTAACCAACGCCCTAAGAGAACCAAGCCAAAGTACATACTGAAACTCCTAGTAAGTAGGGATGCAGAAACGGATCTTGGTAGTATGTAGTTCCTGCGCATACGCCCTCATAAGGATTCTTATATTGATTTGAACTCTTCCCTTCTACATCCGAAACCCTAAATAACATAGCGGGTTCCATGTGGGAACTTGTCAACATAATCCCTCTATAACCCTTAATAAGAACCCCCCTAGCTCTCTTACAATCCCCATATAACCTTGGGGCCCCTAGGGGTCCCCATTTTGAGAATTTTCCATGTTCTTTCCATTTCCCAAACCCTAGACCCTAAACCCTAAACCTAAGCCCTAAACCCTAAGCCCTAAACCCTAAGCCCGAAACCCCAAACCCTAAGCCTTAAACCCTAAACCCTGAGTGAAAAAGCCGGCTTTAGGATCCCACTGGATGCCGCCGCTAAACCGCCCAGCGTGGCCTGGATTTGGGGGTGTGGATTTACAACTAGCGTTCAGGGTTTAGAGTTTAGGATTTAGAGTTTAGGGCTCGGAGTTTACGGTTTTTAGGTTTAGGGTTTACGGTAAGGGTCTAGGTCTAGGGGTTAGAGTTGGCATTGCGTGGTGTAAGGGACAGCAGCTCACGGATCGATCCTGCTTTTCAGATGCCTGTGCCTAACATGCCCACCATTTTCGCTCGGTCTGTTTGTTGCTTCCTCAGCATGTAGGAACTGAGCCGAGCGCACGCAGCGACATTCCGCCTGGGCACTTCAAAGAACATGGCCTATGCTTTCGTACGGCCATCAGGGTTAGGGCTAGGTGGGGTGTGAGGCCAGAAGGGTTTCAGGATCATACGCGCTTCCCAAAAGCCAGGCAGATATGCATATTCACTATCATGCTTTCACCCGACGTCAAGGACTCCAGAGAAAAAGTACCTGAACTATTGAGAAACTACCATCATGATGGGTACGTGAGGCAGAGTTGATGAGGCCTGCATGTCTGCGCTGCTTGGAGATTGGTGCTCCTTGCGGTGGCACCTCGCAGCAGCTGCCAGCTAGATACTTTTTTCATGAGCCTGGGCATGCCAAAAAACCGTTCGTCGCTTACGGCTATGCTCGGCATCCCGGGAATGATGAAAGCTGACATGTCCGGAAAAAAGCAGGGTACGGCTTCACGGGCTTGACTCTGAACTCTGCGATGTTGTGCCGAACACGGAAAGACCCCGTGATGAGAACCGACCCTTGGCATCTTGCCTGCGGCTCATCCGGAGGTTTATGGTGTTGGGTTTTGTGTGTGTGTGAGCAGAAACGAAAAGTTTACTGTTACAGAGGTTGCATGAACTAGCTGACTAGCTGCCGTTTACCCATGTCAAATCAAAGGCCTAACCTAATGCATCCAAAAACTGAAATCCGAGGCCGAACCTGATACATCCCAAAGCTGGTAACCGTCGAACCCTGGCAAACCTTTGATGGGTTGCTTGGCCAGAGGTCAGACCACTTTCCGAAGCTTAGGACGTCGCAAGATCATGTCCAAACCACTCAAAGCAAAAAGACTCAAAATTTCCGTGTATATAGGGACCATGGAAGAATCTGTTCGGGATCTACAAGGGTAATGGAAACTAAAATGGTAATTCCTGGTTTTGCGCGGCCTGATCTTGCGTGCTTGATGCCATTCTAGACAGCAGATTAATGAGGGGTTTTTCGTTACCCCAATCCCTAGAATAAGGACCCCAAAGACCAAAGACTCATAATATATATATATATATTTACATTTATTCATTTATTTAGTCATAGGGTCCTCATTTTGTGGGGTTGGGGTTATCCAAACCCTGTCATATTATGGACCCCCCTGGATTCATCCCTCGAACAAGAACTCCAGGTTTCGCGTTGGAGTTTGGCTTTCAGGGCCCAGTTTCCCCGCTGCCTGATTCCTAGCGGAAATTCCCTCAAACCCTGATTAGGTAAGAGGCTCCCTGACCTTAGGAAAAACGCAAGCTTAACCCTAAGTAAATGGTAAAGCCCAGCCCACAGCCAAAGCCCCAAGCCCAAACCCCCAACCCTGAACCCTTAACCCCAAGCCCCCAAGCCTTAAACCTTAAACCCTAAACCCTCAACCCTTAAGTAACCCTAAACCTCAAGCCCTAAGCCTCAAACATGAAACCCTAAACCCCTTGCCTCTAACACCCTAAACCCAGAGCCCCCTGAGGACGTCGTAGCTCCCGGGCCTGAAGTGCCGAGATGGAGCCCGGAGGAGAAGAGCAGGTGGACCCGCCTTGGGAAGGTTAGGGTTTGGGGTAGGGGTACCTTTTTGGGGGTCCCCATAATAAGGATTGTAGTATATTGGGGTCTATATTGGGGTCCCCCTATTTAGGGAAAGTACCATGGTGGTTGGGGGTTTAGTCTTCTTAGGTTTGGGGTACGGGGTTTCGGGTTTAGGCTTTTCAGGCTTGGGGTTGAGGGCGTTTGGGGTTTACGGAGTAGGGTTTTCAGGTTCGGGGTTTAAGGGTTCGGGCTCAAGGCTTGGGGCCCTCAGCTTGCTGCAGTTCACGGTAAGGCGAAGGCAGGTGGGATGCAGTTAGCATGTGGCTTCCACAATTTGGAATTCGGGTTTAGCAGGGTTTAGGGTTTAGGGAGGGTACAGAGATATTCACACACAAGATGAAAGGATAATCAAATGAAAAAGGAAATGGACATTGGATTGAAAGGGATCAAGTGCTCCCAAGATAAGGGGTGCCCTTTCGGGGCCCCCTAATCAGGATTGTCTATATTGGGGTCCCCCTATTGTGAGAAACTACCACATGTCCCTAAATGTGATGTTCAACTCTTGAGTCACGTAAGTAATGAAGGCAGAGGGGACTCTCCCAGAGGCGACGAATTCAGTGAGGCTGTCGGCCCCTCTTGCCCCGGCCCCCTTTTGGTAAGTTTCAGAGCTGCGGCGTGCAACTTGCCCTCATTTCTGAAATGGAAAGCCCATAGAAGCGCTTTACCAGACGAAGCCCCTACTATGGGGAAGCAGCACGAAGGAACCCTACATTTCTTTTCTCCATCTGCAATAACCTAACACTCGCCATACAGTCGTGGGCCAGTCATTTCTATCTTGTTGGGTTGGTAACACTTCCATGAAGGTACTACCCAAACGCACTTTTTA
The DNA here is from genome assembly GCA_905231905.1 of Symbiodinium pilosum. Classification (NCBI taxonomy): domain Eukaryota; class Dinophyceae; order Suessiales; family Symbiodiniaceae; genus Symbiodinium; species Symbiodinium pilosum. The sequence continues at coordinate 6,286 of CAJNIZ010033947.1, read as the reverse complement.
CCATTGGGAACGGCTGTGAGTTCTCTACGTGTTGATCCTAGAGAACGGATGGATCCCTATAGCAACCTCATTTGAACACCCGAAATTAAATAGTTTCCGTGTTTTCCATTCCTGCATTGGCCGCTAACAATCAGTCCTAAACCCGAACGAAGCCTGCACCCTAAACCTGTACATATACCCCAAGTGTCCATATCATGTTCGATTGCTTTGTCCTTTTGATTCTCCATTTCGTACCCTAAACCCTAAACCCCAAATAGAAATTTCCATTTTCTTGTCCATTTGTGTATTCCATACCAGCCACCGGTAAGGTGAGTTCTGAGCCCTGTGCCAGACATGCTTCCGGCGCCCTGCGGTCGCCGTTGTGCCTGAGAACATTGGCACAGACTCTAGCCTTTCGGCGGTTGGGCTGAGGGTTTAGGGTTTGGGTTGTGAGCTTGAGTTTTGACTTCCCCTTTGCCTGAGCTCCCTCCAAAAGTGGTTTACCTCAAGTTACCCCGATCTCAATGTTACCCCAACCTTAAACCCTAAACATGGGTAGGAAACACATTTTGAACTAAGTGGACTCTGATTTGCTTTATCCGTGGCCTCGAACCCCGGCTTTCCATTAAAGCGTAATGGCCCTCCTATGTATGGAAACTAACAGTAAGAGCTTAGGGAATCATGGTTTAGGGTCAGGTTTCTCAAGACCCTGCGGTGCTCTTCTGGCGTTGGGAATGCTATTCGGGGATGGCCGTATCGCTTCGCCCTACAAACAAGCCTCGCCACAGCAAGGAATGACAGGTGTTCGTTGTTCTTATTATTGCAAGGCACTGACTACTATCCGCGCATATGTGGAGCGTTGTCCAAATAATGACCCTGTTGCGGGTACCCTAAGTATCAGGGATCATATTATGATAGGTACCCACAAAGGACCATAATTCTGGCGACCTTCCGTGTACGGGCATTTGTAAACAAGTTTGGATTTGCTGTAATTTCTGGATCCTTATTGTCTTGAGGGTCTTTATAGAACAGCCTATACAGGGGTCCAAATGAAATCTGGTTGTGGTTGGGGATGTCCTTGATTTAGTTGAATGGGCTTCTAGCCAATTCTTTCAGTAAACGTCCCCCTGTATCATGCCTTCTGCTTCTGGCCGGTAAATGTGCATCGTTGGGAGACGAGGGGGCGCTTTATCATCAGGGGAAGCTTTGAGAGGATGCTTAATATCAGGATACTCCACCTTCTCGATTCATACTATTGGCACGTGCCCATTGGGGTCAGTGGAGCAAGACGTTCCTGGGGCCTCAGCGTCTATCAAGATAATCCCAATCTGTCAAGCTGAATCAGTCTGTGAAGCCTAGACCCAAAATCCTGGGCCGTTCTTCGTCAAATCTTGGAATTGCAGGATCCCTGGACCCTCACAGAAGTGTGTCCTTGCACAAAGTGTCCAAAGTACCGCTTCAGGAAACTCAAACTCAAAGAATCTGCGATTGGGCCGTCTCATGCAGCGTAGATACCCTTCAAGCCCATTGAACTAACTTGGAACGAGAGCCAAGCAAGCAAATTTGTGCTGTCACATCACGTGTAATTTCCAAACTGGTGAGAAACTGAGCCATTCAATCCTTTGAGCCACGCACGCTTGAACAATGGCCTAGCCTCCCACTGGGTGCCAATCGTCTACGCCCTAAGCCCTGAGGTCTATGTATAACAGCCTCTTCCTGCCGCCCTCCGGATGGAATTGAACGAGCGGAATAGGTTTCTGCAGGTGCTATAAAATCAGAGAAGCATAGTCCCCTATTTTCTTATTTTTTGCCCAGAGCTGCAAGTGCAATGTTGGAGCCAAAATGATTAGGGAGCGTCGTGCTACACTATGCTATGAGCATATGAAGGACTGTAAGGGAGCAGTAAAGGGCTTAGCTGCCATGTTGTTGGGGATTATATGTATAGCTGCCACTATTCTAAAGGTCCTTCCTCCATTGCTGCCCAACAAACCATACCCCAAACCCTTACACCCTAAACCCGAAACCCTTAAACACTTAAACCCCTAAACACTTAAACCCCTAAACCCTAAACCTTAAACCTAAAGATCCTGAGGCCGTATCCACCAGTTGCGGGCGCCACGGCTCTGGGGAGAGTGGACGGCCTTTTGGTTCAATGCGGTTTAGGGCAAGGTGTACCCTCCTCCCAGTAATAGTGCCTGTAAGGGATATTGGTGGTTATGTTAGGGTCCTATTATAATCCAATTATTCGGGGCTTAATGCTCAGTTTTCAGATCCTACCCCTTTACAGACCCCCTTATAGCTTCCCAAAAAAAACTTAGATCCTAAACCCTAGACACCTAAGCCCTTACAGCCGCCTGGAACCCTAAGCAACACAAGCATAAAACCCCAACCTTTAAAACCTAAAATCAAAAACAAAGAACCCGAATCATCAAGAGTAGACTCCAACATCCAAACTCCAAACCTGAAACCCTACACAACCAACCCAACAAGCACTCGAGCCCCAAAAAAAAACCTGAAATCCCTAGAAGCCAAAGCCTGAACCCAAACAAAGCCCAGCTCTGCGCGACCTGCGCCGTGCGACGCAGATCGCCGGATCTGACCCGGGCGGATGGGTTGCTGTCCTGAAACCATGGCCTGGCTGTTGGGTTTAGGGTTTAGGGTTTGGAGTTCAGGGCTTAGGGTGAAGGGTTTGGGGTTCAGACCTTTCAGCTCAGGGTTGGGAGGGCAAGTTAGGGTTGAGGGTTTAGTGCTTTCCTTACTTGCGTTCAAGCCGGCAGTAACCCTAAACCCTAACCTGGTCTCCGTCATGATCACACTCGACTGCGAGCCACTGCTACATCTGCATAGAGACATTGCCGGTGGCACTCGTTCATTCCCCAACCATTCCTTTAGGTAGATCACAATTGTCTGGTAGCCTGTGCTGACTTAAAGTTTAGGGTCTAGGGTTCGAGGTTTGGGGCTTGGGACTCAGGATTTTAGGGCTTTGGGGTCTTGGGGTTATGAGTTCTCTGTTTTGGACTAGAGGACGTAGGCGATTCTTTCAGTGTACGCAGCAACCAATTAAGTTCAGGTACATGGTAACAAGTAGAGAAACCAGGTGCAAGCCTGACAAAGGTGTGAAGTTTTGACGTGCGGTGCTTCCTTTGCGTGCCCACATGACACTTCCCACAACAACTCTTCTGCTACCCTACTAAGCTTCTGGGGTGCAGGATGAGGGGGACCTTGGAAATACCAGGGTAGCCCTGATCCTGCCCTAAAACTTCCCAACCCTCACCACCGCCTCCGCCCGCCGCGCCAGACGCTGCGGCTGCCGCACGGCCGGGATTGCCGCGCCGGGGCCCACTTCGCGGATCTGTGGAGCCTTCCGACCCCCGAAAAACTGGGTTGCAAATCAGAATACTCAAGTTACCATAATGTGGATACGTAGTAAATTAGTAAGTAGTAGGATCTCCTTATTAAGGTACGCAAATTAGATTAAGATACCCCAACCCCCAATAATCATCTCTTTCCCTGTATCATAAGTTTTCCCAACATGTGAGACAATTTGGGGGTAGGGGCTGTTTAATGTTGGGGGGACCGGATTAAACTTGGCTTAGGGTCTAAAATTCAAGGTTCAGGATGTTGCGGTTTAACCAAGCGTGGGAGTCGTAGCTCGGGAGCAAAAGTATTTGCTCCCTATGTAGGAGGACTCTACTTCGAGAAGAAGCCACACATGAAATTTCATGAAACACTACACCCCTCTTTGGTCTCCTAGTGATGGAGCACGTATTACTTTTCAATCATATTACAAGGCCCCTGCTTTAAGAGGCAACCTGCTACTTCGAGACGGTGACAACAATAGAATCGCTATGGCCAAAGCAAATTACTGGTATTTCCAGATCTTTTTCTACTACCGGTAGGCTTGCTAGGCTGAGGATACTTAGCCCGTATCAGTGTTGAGGTTGGGGCGCCACTCGCTTCCCCAAGAAACAGCATCAATAATGCGAATACTCAGAAGCAACCCTCTGAAGCATCTGCACGTACTGTAAATCCTGTCGCTGCCTGCATTGGCGCTGTCCAGGGGGCCGCCACGGGTTCGAATCCTGTGCATGGAAGCGGCCGGTTGTTCAATGAACTTTCTAGCAACTTCTACAACCTTCAAGGGCTTAGGGATCTCCTCCTACCTCCTTGAAATCCGGGACGTCAATCCCAAACCCTGGTTCCCTAAACCACCAACGACCCAAGCCGTCAACATCCAAGATTCGATCTCCAACCTTCGGATGCAAAACTCGGATATCCTTCCGAGTGCCACAACAGCATCCAAAACAGCCCCACAACGTCTCAAAAAAAAGACATGCTCCCCAAAAGCCGCAGAAGATTCCTATGGATACCTCCATAATAAGACCATACCTTCCCTGTGCGTGTAACCGCAAAAACGAGACCTGCAACTGCGAAAAGCTACCTCAACCCGAAAAGCAAAGCTCGAAGCCCTAAACCCTGTACCTTAAACCCTTCCATAGCCCAGACCCAAAGCTCAAACCCGAACCCGAAACCCTAAACACAAAAATCCCAAACCCTGAGCCCTAAACTCCAACCTTTAAAAGCCTAAAACCTTTTGCCCTAAAGCCTATAAGCCTCAGGCCCCCAATCCGCCTTCCCGCCAACCGGTGAGTGCATCCAGGGACGACTGGAGCTCTGCAGCTGGCCCTATGGGCTGGTACCTTAATGAACATATTGGGTTTAGCGTAGACGGTGTAGGGTTTAGGGTTTAAGGTTTAGGGACAAGGGTTGAGGGTTTAGAGTAGAGGCTTTAGAACTCCCCCTAGACCCAGCAGGGCTGAGGGATTCGGATATCGCATAAAGTTCAGGGGACTGGTGCCCCAATAGTGGAGAGCCCGATGGGAAAGAAAATGAAAACGGAGATTTGTCGTTTGTAGGTTTTACACAACTACATTACGAGACACTCGTGCTATGTAATTATGGGGGGGTAATTGTAAGAGACTAAAGGATATCAGGACATTACCTCATCGTATCTTGGACAACCCACCCACGCACCCAATAAGGCCTGATAGTCTCCAACCTGTGGTGTCCATCGGGGGTTCCGCGCCAGAGGGGGCTGTGCATGGAGGCTCATCGGTTTAGGGTTCAGAACTTGGGGTTTGGAGTCAAGGTCTCAAGGTGCATGGTTTCGTGTTTTATGCTTTAGAGTTTGAGCCTCGGGTTTTGCATGTTTAGGGTGTCTAGATTTGGTGTAAGTCAGAATGGCTTGGGCCTTCAGGCCCAGAACGAACCTATACTCCCCATGAACCACAAGTAGGATGGTGTGTTCCCACACACATCGGCACCCTCAGTGAGTCTAGACATCCGGCCCCTTGAGTTGCTTCAGGGCACTTGCCATGCCCAAGCAAACCTTTCGGGTGTCCCGGATAACACCAGTCTGGCTCCACTTACAAGAATGCTTTTTTCCTAGGGTATAGGGTGGAAAAAGTATGCTAAGCTCCTGCAAGCTCTTTTTGAAGAGCTCAAGCCACCCGGTACATATCAGTAATTTAAGTAAACACAAGTGTAATTTCCGCGTACAATCCTCGAAGGGCTACGCGGGTACCCTACTTTGACTCTGCGCAATGCAAGTTATACTGTACGGGCCATTGTCGGAGAAAATTCAGGTTCAGAGAAGGGCACCTATTTTTGTTGACAGCTTGGCATGTGGACAAGCTCCACCGCATGGCTCTACACCCATAAATACAGAGATGTCCAGAGGCAATACGTAATTCTGGTTGCAGCCGTTGAAGCCGTTGAAGCCGTGAGTTTGAAAAGCCGTTGAAGTCGTTGAAACCGCTGAAGCCGTGGCTTTGGCTGAAGCCGTTGAAGCCGTCGACGCCGTTGACGCCGTGTTTTTTTGCTGGCGCCGTGGACAACGTTGACGCCGTTGACGCCGTTGACGCCGTTGACGCCGTTGACGCCGTTGACGCCGTTGACGCCGTGGACGACGTTGACGACGCTGACGCCTGCATGGGGGCTCTCCAGGCGGCCATCCTGCCTGGAGAGCAATCCTGTCTCTAGAGACGTTTTTGTACTCTACTACTATAATGATAACAGCAATGCTCTCTGAGTACGCCTAAACCAATAATAATAGAATTGCATTCGATTCACAGAGCATCCATGCCCAAGCCATAATTATCTCGGCAACAGACCCCAACAGCGATGGAACAGCACCCCGGTTGTTTTTTCCGCTGCTAGCCGTGTTGCGGAAAAAAAGACAGCTTCTACAGTAACCACGCGCGCACACGTCCCTTACTTCTCGGAACCCGCCACCCGAAACATAGTC
>CAJNIZ010033936.1:53207-65642 GCA_905231905.1 Symbiodinium pilosum | reverse complement strand
GAGGGGGGAGGGAGGGAGGGAGGGAGAGAGCGAGAGAGAGAAACGCAGTCAAGAACTGCGATGAAATGAACAAAGAACAGCAAAGAGCAAGATACTAGAAGCCCATCTTGTGCCCCCCAAGCCACAGCTTCCTGCCTTCGTCGTATCCTGGCCAAAAACCTGGGTGGCCATAGCTGACCGGGCTCTGGAATTTGAGAGTTTGAGAGCTTAGGGCTTCAAAATTGAGATTGCTCTTTGAGGTTGGGGGTTGGTTTGGAGCTGTTTGGGGCTTGGGGTGCAAGATGTTGGGCTCTCTGAGTTCTGCCAGCCACGACTCACACGGTGAGACCAGCCTTCTAAGCTGAAAGCTCCTGTCATATGCACTACCCGTTTGTGTCTTTTCAATGTTGGCACCTATGATCCTGGCGTTTGTGCGGCTAATTTGCCACTAGAATCCACTGAGCTTGCACCATGATCAAATAAATGTACATGACAGCAACGAGGATGCGCAAAACTGGTATCCTACAGTAGCTGACGGACCTCTTGCTGTGCTAAATGCCACCCAGATAGTTGTAATGGAATATAGTAGTACATCGGTTTGGCCTCTTGATGATTGGAAGTGGTCTTCTCCGCTACATCTGCCCACGAGTCACTTTCTGCTCATGCTCAGGACTTCATGCACGCGATAATTTGGACAGACGCGAAAGACTGAAAATTGATGGAGGGCTATGTCTTCACTCTACCTTGGGCAAAGCTAGTCATTATTCAGCTGACACTGACACTGACAACCTGAAATTGAAAACCTTCGCAAGAACCAGTATGTGAGCCCGGTAGACACCGCGGAAGTCAAGAAGCCAGCGGCTTTCTTCAGCGTTGCATTGAGCTGTTACGTGAGCAGCCCAAATTCGACGAATCCAACCCAGTATGTGGGTGCTCCTCCGCGAGGCATACCATGTAGCAGTTGCACGGGTTGCGCCGTGCGGGCGGCTCTCCAACACGTGAGACTGGCATGGGCTTGCATGTGCAAGCTTATCATCTTGTGCAATCGCTCCCCCCACAAACAAATTCCTGCCGCCTAATCAACCCCCGGCCTCCCGCTGTATAACTTAGTATAAATGCGGGAACGTTTCTGCCAAGAACCCTGCGGAGCTCAAATAATTTATAAAATCATTCAAAATCTGATATAAGCCAATTGAAATCGAATTAACAGCTATAATTGAAGTTGGACCAGAAGGCTCATTGGAAGCTAATTAGATTTATTGAACAACATTCCTAGTTCCGTGTTATGGGGACCCTTTTTAAAAGTAGTCTTTGGTCCTTTTACAAGGGTCTTCCACGAGTTTCTGGTTAAGGGAATCCTCTGCGAAGAGTATCTATTTTTAGGGCACTCTTATGAGTTGCAGCGAAGGCAGCATTGTCTAACTGCTTAGAGGATTTCCTGGTGCTTGCTGCTTAAGTTAGACTATGCCTTGTGTGCCCGGACACCGTCCAACAAAACCGGGCGCCAACGTTCATCAAGGAGCAACTCCTCACGCACGAATCTGAACTTCCACTTGGAGCTGACGTCCACGCAGCTATTGCAGGCCCTATTAATGCTGCGGGAAGATACGCCGGTATGAGCAGCTGCCATGCGCATGGAGTCAAACTCCATCCATTGGCCTCCATAGCCCTTGACTTGCGCTTGTATAGCCTTGCCGCGCAGAGTCCTGCTCCCCCTCTGCAAAGCAGCGTGCTGCACATTCTGCGACGCAGTGACATACTCCAGGTTGAGGACATGATTGTTCCCTCGGTCACTGTCTTTGTGGTTCACCTGCATGTCAGGCGATTGTGGGTGTCCAAGGAAAGTTCCTGCAACTAGGCGATGGACCAACAACTTTCTGCGCTGCCTTTGAACAACAAAGTAGCCGTCGGAAGCAAGAGTTCCCTTGCTCACGCAACCCTTTCCAGTTGGCGCCGGCGACACGCGTCCATAGTTGCTCACCATCAAGTTCTGGATTGGGCTAAACTCGCCTGGATATTTAGCGACACTCCAAGTCTCGCCTGAGATGCAGAACATCTGCGCGGCTTTCTCATCTGGGTCCATGTTCTTGAATTCATACCAGATTCTATTTCCCATGGCGCGTGTAGTTAAATTGCGGCAGCACTTTGAGATATCACTCTGCCAGACACCCAGCAATCTGCCGGCTTCACGCTGCGATGAACAGCGTGACCATTTGGTCTCTCCGCATTGTCGCCAAAGAAGAGCTTTCCCAGTTTTTTCAGCTGCAGACTTCCGACCCAGGCTGTCCCACGCATGCCGAATGTTCTCGGAAGGTGTGACGTACTGGAGGTTGGAAACGCAATTGTTGCCAGGGTCTCCATCCAAATGGTTGACTTGCCATCTGCTTGGATCCGCGGGTGGGCCGAGAAAGGTAGCCGCTACAAGACGGTGCACGAAGTAGTTCTGGTTGGAAATTCTGACTCTACGATAGCCTCCAGGCTGCCCATGCCCGTAGCTAATGACACCTCGGGAGCTGCGAACGCGGCCGCAAGAGCTGACCTGCCAAGCAGTGGAACTCCATCGCAGCTGGCAAGCTTCCCCTCGCAGGGCTGACCATACCCTGTTGATGGAACCGAGGCAGGTCATGTCTCGAGCCAAGCTCTCCTCCCGATGTTCCAGCCGACCAAGCACAGGATGATCAAGGGGTCCTGGCCTTGATGCACACTAAAGCTCTACTCGCTGCGTATTCTTGACGTCTTCATGCCAACCTACTGCTTGCCCTGTCTTACCATGGATGGAGGCAGTGGCAAGCCCAAAGCGCGTGCACTCGTGATGCAGATACCACACCTAATCAGCATCTCGCAATGCGACTCCTCGGAAGTTGCTGATAGTCCTTAAGTTACAACTATGGACCACCCATCACCTCAGCCGCAAGCCTTCCGACGTTTGCCAAGTACCCCAAATGATCAGCCCAGCGAGTAAATTCCTAGAAAAGGGGCCCAAGAGCGTCGCTTTCCTGAGAGGGTGTTTGCCAAGCTGATTGGTTACTGTCCGAAGGGCATTTTGCAGACCAGGTTTTGAGACACTTCTAAATTTTCTAAATCGGACGAGCGACGTTGTTCAGCTGCTGCGTGCATCTGATGAAGGTTGTTCGCTTTGGCAGCTCCCTGAGCGTGGAGGCTCCCACGTACCTTCGCGAGTTGTGATTTTGGGGTGAAGGGTCTAGGGTTGAGGGTTGAGGATCAATATCAGTATCGAGGATTTGGGCGCGTGGAACCGTGGTGCGAAGCCAAGCTAGAATCTCAAACTAGGTGGTTTGCATGTTTATCCTGAATGCTCGGATTGCATGAGGTGCCAGCCTGCAGTATATGAGAATCCCAGCATCATGCTGACATGCACCTGGTGTAGAATCATAGTGTCCAGGGAGATTCCTGAGGCCCTGCAATTACAACAACCCCCCTAAGAAGGACTCCATGAACATGGATGATACGAAGGGACCCAAAGTTCTTTGAGGTTCAAGCTTTCAAGTCTTTCCAGATGACGCCTTACCCGAAACCTCCTATGCAATCCCCTTCTGAGTATCTCTACGGCGGACAGGTTTCAGGGAAGAAGCCATTCAAGATAAACAACGATAATTTGCATAGGAGCCCTTTGGGACATTTGAGGCCGCAGGTCCCTAGGGCCCGTAGGTACAGGTGAAGGTCTGAATGCTTGCACTTACAGTGTTTTGGCTTCAGTTTTAAGCGGGGCCATGCCTAACTCTAAGGCTGCATACTTGGACACACATGGGCCCTTCCCAAATTTAGGGGTGCCTTTTTACGAAACGCTGCTTTTCCTAAACCCCTTGGGATCGCAGTGAGAACGAACTTGCCAAACCTCGGTTCTAACAAACACGGGAAAAGTGCTACTACAGCAAAACCTACACCCGCAATTCGTATCCTACACGCCCGAGACGCCAAGTGCCCCAATATGACATGCTCCAGATAGTCTAACTGCTTTCTGGCCTCTGAAGCTACGATATTTGGCTCCTTGGCCTGAGCCCTGAGCCAGAGTATGGGATACACCCCAAAACCACACAGCGAACACCACACAAAACCATACCTTTCTGAAAGCCGCCCCCTGAAATTCCCAAAATGATTTTCTTATTTCCTACAGGCAAGGTACTTCTGGATCCACCGGTAAACCCAAATGTCCACATCCTGAAAACCCCCGCAAAGCCTTGAGCCCTAGGGCACGTGCACGCAGACCTCACGCCACCCTGCAAGTCCCGAATCGTCTCGTCAATGGGACCCCGGTACGGAACCTCCCCACTCAAGTCGTCAAGGTTTAGAGACTAGACTATAGCTGGGGTCAGGACATAGAGTTCATGGTGCATGGGTGTAGAGGGTTGGAGTTTGGGGTCTTGAGGTCGCATTTCCACTCTCTCATCCTGCTCAGAAATCCACTTACAAAGACACAATTTCTCAAATATCCCCGAATACACATTCAATGCTGGGAACGCTAAACTCCTACAGAAAAGCAAGCTCAATTGAAGGTACTGTACTCTGGTTCGTTGCGGAGCCTTAGGGCTCAGAATTCGCACGGACTTGCCCCTCAAAGTTCTGTAGTCCGATGCAGGGGCACTGTTAATTCGAACAGTGATGGGGTACGCTATACTATACATATATATAGTGGGTACGCTATACTATACATATATATAGTTCTACAAGGACTATTCGAGAAAAATGTTGCTAACCGTTTCGGACTTCTAGCTCTCTTTGCTTGTCTTCAGTGTCACGATTGGGGAGAGGGGCCCCCTCTTGTCTGCTACAGCGACCCAACAGTCTCTTAGGTGTCACAGATTTATCCTCTGCATTGCGTATTGCAACGTTGCCAGACAGGGGGTGTAGTAAGGGTGGGTGAATACGTATATTTGACGATTGCTCATCCTGCGGCCTGAGGTTGTGTGGATGGAGGCGGTATGCTATGTATCCGCAACAGACTTTTCTAAAAAGAAATGAATCACAAGAAGCTAGAGAACGTAACTCCAAATCCTCAAGTCTTACGACTTCATCTCCCGACATCACAGATTAGACGTATGTTATCAATCATACAGTCCATCACCGCCATTTCTCAAGGGATAATAAAAGGATTCTGGCGACCCCAAAAAACCAGCATTAGGACCCTATTGTAGTTCACATGATAGTTCTTGGGTCTCACTTTTGAGGGCTGGGGTAAGAAAGCCCTCTCCTCCGCTCACAATGCCGCTGACAGACTCTAACTCTAAACTAAGGTATTGTTAAAATCATGAAGCTGTCAGCCGGAAAATCTGATCTCTTTGTTGCAGACTGCGGTTGCGTGAAGCCCGTGGCAGCCGTCAGAGCAGAATCCTGAAATCCACGCCGTAAAGTCTTGTAACTCTCTCAAACCCAGAATTCTACACTACTAGCCTTGGAGATCCAGATGAACTACAATCGATATTTCCCACATAATTACCAACAAAGGCCCCCTTTCAAGGTGTTATAGGGGTTATATAGGTTAATACAGGGTGATATACCCAAATAATGGAACATCAACTGGGAAAGAACATGGAACATGAAATGGAAACACAGACTATATGGGGGATTCTAGGGAGGAATTTTCCCTATGATTCCTGGACACGGGTTCCTATTACCGGTTATATAAGAGACATTATGCTAAACTACCCAAGGACCCCTATGTCCACCGTTAATGGTCCCATGGTAAGCCTAATAGTACCTGAACCCCACAAGTATGTAGAATAGTGACCTTTTTGGGCTGTTTTTAGGGGTTCTGGGCTATTATTCTACCTGTTTTCGGGGTTCAGGTAACAGTAGCTCGCATGGCGCCAAGCAGTTGCCATTATGGACTTCAGGGCCCAAAGTAGGTGTTCCTGACAGACTTCGACCCTGCACGATAGTACTACCCCAAGCATTAACTTAACCCAGGCCTCAGACCTTAAAACCAAACCCCACCAAACGTGTATTCCCCACAAACCCTATAATCCCTATAAGCCCTATGATCTTTATGAACCCCAGAACCCCTACACTGTCTGAATTCTACTGGCCTTGACCGTCTTGCCCTCCGAGGAGCGATACTCGGCAACGCCCCCGGCATGCTTCTGGGAGGATGAGCTGGGTTTATGGAGGCGTGTAGGGGGGTTTACAGGGTCTATGATCTCTACGGGGATTATATGGTTTATAGAGCTTATAGGCCTTATGGAGGATGAGACGGATTTGTTGTTTAGGGTGTAGGCAGAGCATAGGGCTCTAGGGTTCAGGTCTTTCGGTTTTTGAGTTCAGGGTTTTAGGGTTTAGGGTTTTAGGCGTTTTGATTTGAGGTCTTAAGGTTTACCTGTATATAATCCCGACTACCTAAAGATTACGTACGGGTTATACCTACTAATCACCAGGGTATTGGACATAATTATGACAAAGCTGTAGGTGACTGGGGCTACAGGTGAAGGTCTTGTGTTTGAGGGGTTGGGACTTCAGGGTTTAAGGACTTTGGCTGGGCTTATAGGTTTAGGGCTAGATAAACATCAGATTGGGACTGCAATTGATGCTCTGAGCCGCGGTCAAGATTCAGGGTGTGAGGGTTGAAGGAATTTGGGGGCTCAAACCTTGAAACAAAATCCCAAGGAAGCAATTTTCCAGTCCCCGGTTCAGAAGCATGGCATGCATCTAAGGCTACAACAAGGCCCCAACGAGGGGCCCTGAATCCTGGGGTCATTGTATTCTTTTTGTATAGTTTGTAAATTTATAAAGCCCTACAAATCCAATGAGAGGCCCATAGCTGGGAAACAGGGGCCATGGTAGGGGATGGTCAGGACCTTACAGGGTTCAAGGAACTTAAATTCAGGTACCATACTGGGTATACATAGTAACTAATATTAGGCTTCCCCAATGTAGTAGCTTACATGAAATTCCTTAAAAGCAATCCAGCTTAGAGTGGGGCGAGTCTGGGATAGCTATAGGTCAGGCTTTGAAGGGGTCGACCTCGTGGCAGTGAGAAAGGATAGCGAAAACCACATCAAGGATAGGGGGTATACATATACAAGAATGTATGTAGACTTACGGTTTAAGCAAAACAAATTGAAGGGAGGATTTCTTAGAAATGAAGCGCAAGATGATCACATCAAGGATCGGGCGTGATATCCTGGGGTTTAGGATCTAGAGTTTGGAGCGCGTGTCACTGTAGCACAGCAAGGGCAGATGGGGTCAGGACTTTGAAGAAGGAAAAAAAGCACCGTGCTCAAAACTGATGGCTTCAACCTTCATGAATGCTCGAGTTGTAACATGTCTGTTAGACAAACGCCATGAAACACTAACCCTCATATTTGAATCATCCAGTTGTACTTGTCACTGGTCAATCTACTGCGTACATGGGTAAGTCACGCACTTTGGACTTCTAAACTAACCCTCGAGCGATCTAGCCCTCAGAACCTGATTTCGGGCTAGCACAAACACACACACCCCAAGAATGCACTCAACGGGCTTCCCGATGAGCCTAAAATGTGTTCCACAAAACAATAAAAAGTTACTCTACCCTCACCAAGAAGACAACCCAAAACAGCTGCACAAAAACATGCAGGTTTGATAAACCCTACACCCCGAGACCCTATCCCTCGACTAAAGCTGTCTTGGCAAGCCTTCATCGCAGTGTCGCTGGACATGCCATAGAAGACCTGTGGTATGCAGATGTTCTACAACACAATCGAATGCAATGCAATCGAAGGAATGTATACGCTGGGTGCTTTGGGTGTAGGTTGGAGGTAGGATTAGGGGTATGCCTGTTGTAGGGGCCCAAATAATGGCCATCTTGAGGTTTATCTGAGGTACCCTAGACAATACCGATACAGCAGGGAACAAATTTCATATTAGGCATCTATAACATGTACATGTACACTGACCTGATGGCATCAGTGCACCACGTTCATCATCCACTGCTTGTTTAGCACATCTACTTCGGGCATGTGCCAGAATTACATACAGCTCCTGCGCGCCCACAAAGCAAAAAACAAAAATGGGCGGCGGAGTGGCAGTTTCCCGACATATTCCCGACATCCTCAAAAGGGATCTCAGTCAACTTTGCAAAACTACGAGAGAACTGAGGGTATCTGGTGTTGAGGAGTCCCATCCTTGGACATACCTCACACGGGTTTCTCCCCAAAGCGCTTTCAGGTATCTGAGGGATGCTGCAAAGGGATTGGGGGCTATTAAGAACAGGAGATGTTTTGCAAAATTCCCACGGAGAGCCCCTACCCTAAACTCCGAGCCCTAAACCCTACAACCTACACCCTCTTATTATGCAGTAGTTGCCATTATGGGTGGTTGTCAAAGTTATGATCCCTTTTTGGGTACCCTAAGTATGCCGTATTATAATAGGGATCAAAAAGGCAACCACCCCTTTAAGCCCAATATACTACCTTTTCCCAGCGACCCCGCCTTGAAGAAATGGCCGTTCTCTTCCAAAACCTGCGGCAAGGTGACGCAAAGCATAGGGCACACCACGCCCCTGGGTTTGGGGTTTAGTCTAAACTCCTTAAAGCTTCATATTGAGATTATCCAGGGTTTAGGGTTTAGGGTTTAAGGAGTTTAGGGTTTGAGGGGTTTAGGGTTTAAGGAGCTTAGGGTTTGAGGGGTTTAGGGTTTAAGGGGTTTCGGGTTTGAAGGGTTTAGGGTTTAAGGGATGGTGAAGAAGTATTCCTTTAAGGGTACTAGACATCCGACTTTGGATGGAGGAAATCTTGCACCACCCGTATATACCTTATACCCTAGGAGTTTCTGTAGATTGGGGATCGTAAGTGGTGCAAGATTTCCTCTATCCATGTTATATGCCACTGAAGCTATGTTCCTTAAGAACGCTGTATTGGGCTATCTTAGAACGCATCGTTCAAGATTTCCTCTATCCACGGTATATAAAAACCGTCTTGCGCTCTCTTGATACGTTTCGTGTCGTGTATCTATACTTAAACCATTAGGCCGTTTGCACCTCGTCCTTCAAAACCTCTAAGCCGCTAGCCCGAAGAGTGCTTCCTCATTTTGTTGTCAGGGGAATGCCTACCAGCCAATCCCCCCCAGCCACGAATAAGGTCAAATAGTCTTCCATAGTCAGAGATGGAGGAGTTCCTTGAAGGGGGTAGCACATATTCCCATGGGATTGCTGCTCAAATCATGCAATTTCATGTCAGTTGTGGGGTTGCAAACAACATCTCTACAGCGACCAGTGCACCCAACCTCCTTAAACAGCTACCCCAAACCCTGGATAGTAAACACTGAAATCTAGTTAAAACGTGAATCCAATCTCCATACACCAGTTTCCAATTCATGTTCCGCTTCCGTTTGCATTTTGTTTCTCCGTTACTCACAACATTTCTCACTTGAACCAAAAACCCTGAAACCCGAAAACCCTAAACCCCAAATCCCTGAAACCATATAAACCCTAAACCCTAAATCCCTAAAACCATATAAACCCTAAATCCCGAATCCCTAAAACCATATAAACCCTTAATTCCGAATCCCTAAAACCGTGTAAACCCTACATCCCAAGACCCTAAAGCCCGAACACATGACCCAAAGAACAACTGCCCGACTGCCTCGCCAGCGCACTCCTCGTGGCCAGCAAGCATGCCGCCTCCATCCGTCAAGGAGTTACCCAAAGTGCCCAAGTATGGGTAGAAGCATAGACACATTTAACATACTCATGAGCAACATATATATATATATAGACACACACGTACATCTATATGGGCAAATATATACATATATTTATTTATTTATATCTATACCTGGACCCCAAAAGTAGGTAAAATAATGGCCCAAAACCTTTAAAAGCAGCAGCCAAAAGGTCATTATTTTACATATCTTTGTGGTTCAGGTATGTACAAGTATGTATACATGTATGTAAACACACACACACACATATTCGTATAGGTATACATAGCCTACCTTGCTGGGTTCCTATGTGCTATGCTTGGGCCTCAGTACGCACCTCTAGCACTTGGGCCCTAGAGGCTAACATTCCGCATGGAGATTCTGAACTTCAGGCTTAGGGTCTTAGACCCTTTCAGAGGCCTTAAGAAACACAGCTTTTCCGTGCGGGTGTGTAACCCGCCCTCAACCCTAAGCACCAAACGGGTTTAGGGTTACCTGGATCATCCTGGATCCAAGAATAGGTAACATAATGGCCCAAATCGCTTGGAATGGTGATCAGGATCATTAGTCTACATGATTTGGTTTTTGGGGCTAATCCGATTAGCACTACTGCCTGACATGTGCGCGCTTAGAGCATCTCTACCCAACTGAGTCTGTCCGCAACCAATCAAGACCCTCAAGTGAAGTCCGTTTTAAGTTTGGTATGGTTCTCGGGTTAGGATTCCTACTGTGATCCCATCAACAAGATAAAACAAGGGAGGGTCCAGGTAGCCTTCCCAAAATGTCTACATAAGACCACAAAATGCGGCAGCATCTCTCTTTGAGCAGTCTAATTATGCCATGTGTACGGGCAAATGCTGAGGAGGATCCAACATACGAAGCAGTGAGTCCTTGGAAGCCCAGGCCTTTGCCCTAACCAACCTTCTAGTCCCCCTTAAGTAGATTAGAATATAGGGTTTAGGGTTTAGGATTTAGGGTTCCGGGTTTAGGGTTTAAGGTTCTAGTCCCCCTTAAATAGATTGGAATATGGGGCATATGGGGATCTTAGTATAATATACCCAATGCCATATATACTTGAGGGGGACTATAGCTTGAGGAATGTAGTGCTTACGTACTGCCCACTAGCACAGTAATCCCCATAATTTTTGATTTCCTCTCTACCAGCGGGATGAACCCCAAACAACCCCCATATATACCTACAGCTCGTGTAGCACTCTTCACCCTTTTGAGATGGATTTCAACCTCAACCCTCAACCCTAAACCCGAATAGACCTTGAAGCCCAAACCCGAATAAACCCCCAAACCCAAATAAACCCTAAAGCCTAATCCCCCAACCCTAATAAATCCTAAGCCGCAAGCCCTAAACCTAAATAAGCCCAACCCTAAAACCTAAACCCCTACCTGGACCCCAACACTAGGTAAAATAATGGCCCAAAACACCTGAAAACAGGTCAAAAGGCCATTGTTCTACGTGCTGTTGGGGTTCATTCAGGTAAGCTCTAAATCCAACCCTCCGGCCTAGCATCACGAAGTCTGCACCGGCTCCAAAAGCCTTCCACAAGAAATGTTAGGGGGTAAGGGCTTAGGGTTTGGGGTTGGGTTTAGGGTCAATAATAAGGTTTAGGGTTTGGGGTTGGCTGTCAAAATGATGGTTCCTTTGTAGGTAGCCCAAAAAAAATGAGGGTTTAGGGCTTGCGGTCCAATGATCGCTCCTTTTTAGGTGCTGTTTGAGGTGCGCCAAATATTTAACAAAGGGGCCGTACTATGGTGGGGACCTGCGTAAAAGACTAAATTTACAACCTACCATTTAGGGTTTGCTTGCGTGAGATCCTAGTTGACCATGCTATGGTGTGTACACAGTTTTTGGGATGTAGGACAAAGCTGACACAGCCTGTAGTTATCTAGACCTCCTGGGACCTCCTGGTGGGGGTTTAGGGTGAAGGGCTTAGGCTTCAGAACGTGGTGATGCGTTTTAAGTTCAAGAGCTTATGGCAGCATAGATCTCCATAAACCGGGAGCCCTGAATCCCAAGACTAAACCGTTGTGGAGGAAAATGGCTTCGTTTTGGCATATTTACAATTGCTCCGTGCAGATTTTAGAGTAGGTAAGGTTCAGGCCTAGATCTGTTCTCGTGTTTGCGCTTTAGGTTTGCTGAACTGCACTTGTGCACATGAAATGCTGCTGGGATTACATAACCGGCTTGCTCCAGATCAGGGTTTACCTACTGGGAGTTAGCAGGGAGCAAGGGAATAATGTCCCTGTATAATCCCTATATGACATATTCCCCTACTAACCTCCAGTAAGTTTATGGTTTAGGGTTTTGATGTGGGTCTCGTGCCTAGGGACACTTCGAGGAAGAAGGACTATTCCAAGCCCTTACAAAGTATCCTATCCTACTGCCCTGACTTTCTGGTGGCTAATGAGCATGAAGGAATGGGGTATAGGAACTAGCCTAAACCCTAGACCCTAAACCCTGAAAATTGGGAGCTCCAGAATAAAAGCTCACGAGACTCTGTAACTAGTTTAGCAATTGGGCTCAATGGAGGCCAACCCCAAATTAAGGTTTAGGGTTTTTTTGGGGCGGGACTAATAACCCCTACTTATGAAGCTGCCTAAATCTTAAGTACTTACCACCAACAGCTTGAAGTTGATTTGAGCTATAGCCTAAACTCCTTCAGTAGGGGGTTATGTAGGAGACTATATAGGGGAGTATTGTAGGGGCTATTAAGGGGGATACTAGGAGCTTAGACTAATAGTTGCTATGCATGCCACATATAAGCCCTACATATGCTCTATGTCTATGTATATAAGCTCTATAGGCGA
>CAJNIZ010033936.1:39022-51141 GCA_905231905.1 Symbiodinium pilosum | reverse complement strand
AATTAATCAAGTGCTAGGATTAGGGTTCAGGGTTGAGCAGTAGGGACTCAGAAGTGATAGCAAATGGCATCCATGACCTCTGTCAAAGGTGCAATGTAGCCTGAACTGGGACCCTGACCTCTGGGTCAGTAAGAGGTCCAATGTCGCAGGCGCGAACGCACCATGCTAAGTGAGTGCTTTTTCACGGCATAGCGGTAAATACGACACGTTGCTTCATAGGACATGCTGGCATAATAGCACATGACAAGAAGTCTCCCTAATCATTGCAAAACTTATTACCCCAAGTATGACAGAACATCGTCGCACACGTTCAGGGCCAAACATACTCAGGATCCTTGTATTTTGAGGAACACTAGGACACTAGGTGGCCTGATTTCAGCAAACACCCGTAAAAGGATCGCTCTTGGTGCCCGGCCGTGCGCCGCATCTGCACACCTCATCTGGTACAGTGGGGCCTCCTACGAGCTCTAAACGTAAAGCAGTGCGCTGTGTTGCCCTTGGCGTAACCTCCCCCACCTGAAACTGCGAGCCGTGTGCTTTGCAGGGCTTCCAGTCAAACCTCAACCCTTGAACTTTCTGAGCTTCCTTGCAAAATTTGCCACTTCACGGGTAGATTCCTAGCGGAGCCTCGAAAAGGACAACAAGAAGGATGCCTTCAAACGGAAGGTAATCCGGGATTCTTGGAGGGTCTGTCCTGTTTCGGGGCCCCTGGGGATTTACTATCTGAGCCTCGCTACACAACCCGCCATGTGTTTCCGTTTGAAGAATAACTTAGCTTGGGAGTCTGGTAGCACTATCACTATGGGCTGGGAACTGGCCGGGGACACTGCTACTGATGAATATTCCCCGGCCCGAACAAATGTGTGTTTGTTTGTTTGTTCATATAAGGGGGGGGGAACCTTTGCTGAGAGAAATTGTGGCTTGCTACTTGATTACTTGCTTACTTTAAACACAATCGCTGTCTCAAGGATAGCCAATAGATCGCTTTCCGGTTCTGTGTCATTTTTTCGGCTTTGGATGGATTTAAAAGCATTTTCTTTGAAGAGACTTTAGATAGTAAACCTGAAGGAAAGTAGGGAGCACCCAACTGCAACTAGATGAATTTGTTGTACACGCGCTCGTTTATTACGTGTCTGCGATTGAGGGCTGCCCTGGGAGTCTTGTTTGTAGGTGCAGTGCGGTCTATAGTGTCTGGCTTCTGCAATAGTGCCTTGTTTGTTTAAGCAAGCTGTCACATAACCACGCGTATCCCCAACCATGAACCCTATAATCCCTATGAAGCCCCTTACCCAGATCTCCTCTATAAAACATAACCCTACAATCCCAAAAGAGCCCCTTAACAAGATCCCCCGACATAACCACAAGGCCCTGTCCTAGAGATTCATCATCCTAAACCCAAAGCCCAAAACCCTATAAACCCTCTAAACCCTGTAAACCCTATAAACCCTACAAGCCCTATATGCCGTCTACTCACTATGAACCCCAAACCCTAAAGCTAAACCCTGGCCGGACAAGGTGCTCCAGAACAGCGGAGAGCTGCGGGTAGCCTACGCCTCCAAGTGAGCTATAATCCAGACTCCTAGTACAGTATACCCCTTAATAACCCCTATAATAGTCCCCTATATAACCCCGTTTAAGGAGTTTAGATTTGTAGCTCCAATGGGAGCTTCTCAAAGAGGGGTTGAGTTTAGGGTTTAATGTCTGAAGTCTGTGGGTATATGCCAGGGTGCTCCAGCTACCGCAATTGGGAGTGTAGCTTTGAGAAAGGAATTCAGCAAAAACTTTCTGCATTTATGTACATGTTGGTATACCTCGGGAAATCTTGTGAGAAAAGTACCTGCCAGAAGAGTACTAAAACGCAGCTGTCCTGATCACGTCTCTAGCCAAAGGTTGTACAGGGACTCCACGTCAAACATGAACAGCTCATTGGCATATCGCACATAAGATGTACCAGGTTTTTGTGCTATCCGGGTTGAGCATGGCAACTGAGCCTTTGAAAAGGATCTATACAACTTTTAGGTGCAAGGATCCAATCGCATAACCTTCAACGTTTTGGGGCTGCCGAGACATTCTCGTCCTAGACCCTAAACCTTCAATCCCAACCTCCTAAACCCTAAATCTATGTACGCAACAATGTCTCTTCTAATCCCAGACTGTTGCAGCCCCCAAGGTCGAAATCTGGAAAATCTCAGTGGATGACTGGGTAACTTAGCTATATGGGTATATAGCGCGTATATATATACATATATATATATATGTATATACGGCGCGTAGATGCTATGTAATTTGTGATCATCTGCGGAGCATGCTGTGATCTGGGTCTAACCCTCCGGCCAACAAGGAAACGCAGCCATTCTCAGAGCACAGGCGTCTTCCTAGGAGTTCAGGGTTTGGGGTTTAAACCCTATGGTTCCCTAAGCTTTAAGGGAATTGGAACCCCAGTAGAAATTATAATTTCAGCTAAGTATTAGGATTATTGGTAACAGAAATTAACAATTATTTTCAGGAACCTTGTTGTAAAGCCTAAACCCTAAACCCTAAGGGTTGTGAGCGAGGTTTCTTAGGTGGACAGCCTTTCACTCTCATCACAGCGAACTCGTGATGAGTAAGGAACTCACGAACTCACCAAATGAACTATAGTCTAAACTCCTAAGTGTCTCCATGGGATGGTGCGTTCAGCAGCGCAGCAGCAGCGAGTTGGCCGATGATAGCCTCCCGCATACCCTCAGAGTCTGTTCTGCGCACTGCCTGAACCGGCAGCTCCCCATTGATCCTGTGCCAAGGGAGGTAATCCAAGACGGAGACAACCCTGTCTCCCTCTTTTGCAGCAGCAACCAGATCCGCTGTCAGTGAGGCAGAATTCAACCCCCAAGTGCCAACAGCAATCGATGGCGACTGAATCGCGCAAGTCGAAAAGTTCGTTCCAGCTAGTGCTATGTCTGCCAATCCTGTAGGACAGAAGGGGCTCGAAGCCGCTGACCATCCACTAGCGCCATCTGCCGGCCATATCATGGTCTCAATGAGCGACGCTGGAGGAATCACTCCAGCCCGCCTCTCCAGCAGCCGAGCAACCTCCAAGCCGCGAGCAGTCACAGCAGCTCCATCCATGCCGGCAATCGCTTCACTGAAGTACTCACGACGCCTTTCCAACTCGTTGGCTGTGAGCGGCCGATCTTGAGGCACGTGAGCTGCCCATGTTGGTGGACCCGCCAGGTTGTTGTAGTATCCCCCTTCATAACCTCTATAGTAGTCCCCTATATAATCTCCTATATAACCCCTTTTAAGGAGTTTAGACCATAGCTGAAATGAACTGCATGTCGTCCACCTATCCAGCTACTGAGTCTCTCACCCTCCAAACTCCACAAAGAACGGTCCCTACCCTGTTCCACAAATCCTCTACGTCCACTGGCCGAACCCCTGATAAGCCCCCTACCTCATGTAACTCAAGAAGGGATTTCGCCCCACATGCTCCGGTGTGAAATTGATCTTCTGAGGTGTTTCACCCTTGTCCACACGTCCTCTGTTGGTAATCCTCATTTTGTTCACTTTCGGTAGATCAAACAATCCTGACCACACACCCCAAATCCTGCCCAACACCCTGAATCCTGAACGCCACCCCACGCCTGTCTGCTTGCGGGTGGTGCAAACACTTCCAGGGCCGATTCCGACCTGACGGAATGCCATGTTAGGGGACTCTTCAAAATGGATTCGTTTCTCACACCCTGGGGATCCAATTAGCCCAGCGTAGGTTCTTTCTATGACCTTTATGCCCCGAAGGAAGTACTATCTACAGACTTAGATTGCCAGGCAAAACTCTGAACACCTACTGCCAAACCAAAGAACCGACACCTCTCCTCTGACTGCTATCTCTAAACCCTAAACCCTAAGCTACGGGGTCCCTACACTGGGCGGTGGGGTTCACAAATAACTCTTACTAGCTGCTACATGCCTAATTCCAACACAAGTAGTCTCCATACCTCTATTTTAGGATTTAGGGTTTAGGATAATTAATGCCAAAAGTGTCTCCAATCAGTACCCTTCTACTGCAGAGGGGATAATCTGGTATCAGGGTGGGTTGCTTCAAGTAGCAGAAGGGATTACGGTTGTTGAATGTCCCCAGCCGCAGCATTGCTGAAGGCTACCTTATCGGTCTCCTGTAGTGGCCCTTAGCATAGTGGCTTTGGGATTAAAGGTTTAGAGTTTGAGGCCTAGGGTATGGGGTTTAAGGTGTAGGGCGCAAAGACTATGCTCTCTTGGCAGAAGAACAGAAGACCTCATGGTGATTTCTTACTTGCACAAATGTCTTTGGTCTTGGCATGAGTCAAAACTTATGATTGTTGCACTACCTAAGCCCCCAAAAGTATGTAAAATAATAGCCCTATACCCAAAATAGTAGCCATAAAGGCCATTATTTTACATTACTTTTGGGGTCCCCTAAACCCTAAATTCTAAACCCTAAACCCTAAACCCCTAAACCCTAAACCCTAAACCTTACACTACTTAGGAATCTGCATGCTACCCTTTTCAATGATAGGCTCTCCGAACCGGAGCCATGCAGCAACTTTGAGCTACAGTAAAAACGCCTAGTATCCCCCTTCTTAGGGTTTAGGGTTTAGGGTATAGAAACTCCTAGTATCCCCCTTAATAATGGAAATGAAATGGAAACTGCTATTTATAGTCTATGTAGAGGATTATAGGGGTTATAGTCTAAACGCCTAGTATCCCCCTTAAGAACCCCTATAGTGCTCCCCTATATCCCCTATAGGACCCCCTTTAAGGAGTCTAGACTGTAGCTCGTGTATGTAGGCTCTAGTTTTGGCACGCAGGACCTGGCGCTCTCGAGCTTATCTCTGTCACTTCTGGCAATGAATTCTATCGGGTGCAGACCCCTGAGAGGCGAACGAAAAAAAATCGCAACCCTGACTTGTTGCTCTCTGAGTTGGCCCCCTGGAAACCCTAAAGCCTAAACCTTCGGCTTTAGGCTTCAGGGCGGCCCCCTGTGACCACACAAGAAGATTTTCTTCATTCTCTTTCTCAGGTTTTGGGGTTGTTATGGGTTGTTGGCCTTTGCCTTGTCTCTGTGTTCAGTGTAGCATGAAGCCAGCAGTACGCAATATTGCCAATTGTCCCCTGCACAGTATACCAATCAAAAAATCGCTCTTCCTACAAGGCGTAACCCTGCTGAGAACCAATCCCCCTCCCTCTGTTGATAGCAAACCCACCCCTCATGTTCAGTATTCCCATTACAATACCACTACAAATGCAGAGAATGTCCATTATTGGGGCGGGCATGGTTCTCAAAGCTGGACCTAGCCTCTCCTGCAAGGGCCATCCATAAGCCTCTTAAAATCCCCAGCTACCCGACATGTCCTCCCTGTTTTGGAGAAACCCCGATTCCTCAACCTAAGCCCTGGACCCTATACATCCCCACAGAACCCAAGCCCCTATTTAACCCATACAGCCTTGTCACCCCAAACCCTACACCCTAAATCCTAAACCTTAAATTCTAAATCCTAAACCCTGAATCCTAAACCCTAAACCCTAAATCCTAAATCCTATACCCTAAATCCTAAATCCTAAATCCTAAACCCTGAGCCCTAAACCCCGCGTGTTGCTAACCGAAAGAGTAGGTCTGCCTTGATGACATCAGCACCGCTAAAGATAAGCTCCTCGGTCATCTCCTGCAAAGCGATACAGGAAATGCTAGTATTCGTCGTCGTAGTAGTAGTAGTAGTAGTAGTAGGGTTTAGGGTTTAGGGCTAGTACTACGAATAAGTATAATCGTAACAGTAAGAATACTAATAGTAGTAATGACAGTAATACTCATTCTGAAACTAATACTAGGAGTGATAGTACTTGACTTGTACTAGCAAGTCAACATCTAAAGCATGACGCCCCCTGGTATGATAAGCATACATCTGCGGTAAAGCCTTGGAATAGGTAGGGCTGCTGAAGCCCGATGCTTATCCTCCAAGGGGTCGAAGGTATCTACGTAGCATTCAGTATGGCTTGGGTAGTAAGAAATTCCATTCTAGCTTGGGTAGATTGGGTACATTTTCCCTATGTGGGTGCTTAAAAGCCTTTGGGTCATGTTTCAATAAATAAGCCCTAAACCATGGGCCCACGTGATTGGTATCTGGATCTCTACTTGACCCAGAGGGTGCAAGTGGTTATATGGTCTATACTTATGCCCAAAGGGGCTTCCCATATAGCTACTTTGGGGCCCAAGTATATACCATATAGCTACATGGACCCTTGGGTGAGGCTTCAGGGGACGTAGTACAGTGAGCAGGTTGTATATAAGAGGTCAGAACATAAGTCCTTCAACGGGAGGGTTGGCCTGCCTCTTTGCACTTGAAGGTTCAGGGAGAATTACTTATTTGTAGGTCAAAACGTCTCCTGAGCTAGGTTATGTATAGCTACAGTTCTCCTGGCTACAGCCCCACCGGTAGCCACCCATGAACCTTCACGCATCTCCTGACCTAAGAAACTCTTGTTAAACCGGAAGCCCGCGCCAATGCACATTAGGGTCAACAAGTAGAAGCCAAAGCTACCGTAGCTGATCTTGCATCGGAGCATCTTGACTGAAGGGCTGAATCGATCAGGGTCCATCGTAGGTTTCGTACTTAGGCTTGGCACAAAGGCCCCGGCATAAATAAAGAAGATATCTATGCTTCTGCTTTGCTTCTCGCATGAGTTTGGGACCTGATTCCCCGCGCATCTCAGAACAAGGGACTCCGAAGCTTCATAATGAGCTTCGGGTTTAGGGTGCCTTTGGACCCCATTCCCATCTTACTGCGGCTGGTTGAAGAGCTGCTCGTACTTTGAGCTCCCATGAAAGTTTGTGACCAGGCTGTCTGCCAGGTTCCTCATGGCTTACGACAACCTGGACCCCAAGAGTATGTAAAATAATGGCCTTCATGGCTATTATTATGGGTTTAGGGCTATTATTTTACATACTTTGGGGGCTTACGACAACACAGAAAATCGTACCCCTCCTTGGCACTTCTGTTGCTTGTACCGGACACCTCCGAGCCTTCCTAAGGCCCTTGCGCTCCAAAATCCACAAGCAAGCCCTACACTAAATCCTACCTAAGCCCCAGACTCTAAACCCTAAACCCTAAATCCCCCTAAGCCCTAGACTCTAAGACTCTAAACCCCAAATCCTACCCCATGCCCCCAACTGCACAAAGCTTCCCTAAATCCGCCGCCTTCGTCACGACGTTCCCGGCCATGATAGTAATCTGGACAGAAGGTGTCGGGCTTAGGGTTTGCCTATGTAGCTAGCATAAGGTTTCTGGGCATATTATACAATAGCTAACATGAAGATTTAAACGAGATAGAGGCCCATGTAGTGAGATAAGGCTTGGGTTTATATTATACCATAGCTTCATGAAGTTTTTTAAAGCGGAATAGCTTTGGCGATTCCTCAAGCTTCCAACGTATGGTTTTCAGGCTGTGTTTAGGGATTCTAGGCGTCCGTAGGGCTGGGGGTTTAGGTTCGTAGGATGTGGGAGCTCCTAGTGTTGATGTTATGCACCCAGCATGACCTTAGTATACTATTCTAGCATACTTGCTACCGTGCAGGGTACTTAGGGCCAGGCAGAACCCCACACCCTCAACCCTAAACCCTTCTTTGTATCCACCGTCGGTTGTGCCTGTTCGGAGTTCGGTTGCTTTTCAGTGGCTTCGCCTCGCTGATTTGACAGCCTCCTCAATCATCTGGTGCAGACATGAGAGGATTTGGAGGTGGCAGCCCCTTCGGAGTATTTACATGCGTCAAGATGCAGGAATATGTAAGCCAGTGGATTGACTTTATGACTAATTCTGAAGGCTTGCCGCGAATGCGCTGTTGAAGCTACCACAAGGCTCGCGAAATACTCGACCATCTTCTCTTGTTATGAAGTTCAGCAAGCTTTCATGACAGGAGTCTGGGATCTTATGCAGTATGACTGCTACTCCTATGGTTATGATCCGCACTATGTTCAATGGTGTCCAATTAGTAATTATTGCCGCCACTATTATAAACCCAAAAACCTAAACCCTAAACCCTAAAACCTAAACCCTGAACCCTAAACCCTATTGCCACTACTGTTATTGCCACTACGTTTGTGATATTGTCGTCAGGGATCAGCAGTTCAACCCATGGGACGCTGGGCTTCTCCTAGGCCCCTACAACCTCAAAGCATAAGGGTTTAGGGGTTTTGAGGTTTAGGGTTTGGGGGTTTAGGGTTTAGGGGTTTAGGGCTTGAGGGTTGAGGGTTTAGGGGGTTAAGGTTTAGGGTTACAAGTGTTTCAGGTCCCAATTCTGATTCTTCCAGGTCCTGACCTTTTGAACTTTTTTGGATCTCTAAGGTCCTCGAAGCAGAATGACACCCCAGCAAGCCCACCGTAAGAAAGTCTAATAAACCCTAAGCTCTAAACTCTGTATCGTAAACTCTCTCGCGGCCTTCACTCATTCAGCGTAAAATGCAAGGTATGTCATGACTGCCGGAGACCCTACTTGAAGTTTCAGAGGACTTATAAGCCAACAGCAACTGCATGCAGTCATACCCCAATGATAACCATGTTAGGGTGCTTACGAGGCCTATAGCTGGGCAATATCTGCAGTTATGAGTAGGTTATAACTGCCCTGAAACCACCAAGTAGCCCAACGCTGCAGCACTTCAGCATCAACCTTACACTGTGCCTTGGGATACGTCTTGCGCACGTCCCGGATGCACTGTACAAAAGCCTGGGGCTAAGGGTTTAGGGTTTCAGGCTTAGGGTTTAGGGTTTACTGTTTGGGATTCAGGGCTTGGGGTTTGGGGCAGGATGGCATTGTCAGAAGGCTCAACAGGCGAGGCCAAGGCAAGTGTGGTCTAGGAACTGGGCTGCAACATAATTGAGTCTACCATGGAGAGCCTTTAGCCCACCTACTTTCATCCCACCTTTTGAGCCCCCTAAGGCATGTGCAGGAAGTGCGCAGCTGGGCCGCAGCTGGGTCGGTAGGTTGCAAAAGGCTGGTGCTATCATCAAGCGCCACTACAGAGGTTCACAGGGTGTAACCTGGTTACGGCTCGAGTGATTGTTCATAAAGGTTCATAGCCGCTATACCTGCTATGCCATACAGAACCTGAACAGCGTTCAGCAGGATGCGGAGTCCTTCCTGCAAGTGAGAGTCAACGTGATCGGCCCTTTCGGCTTGAAATTGTACACCCACCCCCTAACTCCCAAACCCTGAACCCTAAACGCACAGCCCACAAAGGTTTCGAGCTCCTTTAAGAATTAAGTTTCTGCTTCTTCTCTGTGTCATTGTCTAGTTGGTAACATGGCCCTCCACTGTAAGTGGAGGCCTGCTTTTTGCTGAGGGGAGCTGGTAGAGTTCTCTTTAACTTCGTTACCTGAACCTCGTGACCTTCCAGCCCCAAGGCAAAATGCAACCCTGAAACCAAAACCCTAAACTCCAAACCTGCGAATTCTAAACGCGTGTTTAAGTAACCCTTTAGGCGGCCCCACATATTAGGGCCCCCTGACACAGGACTCCCTGACACTTCCCTATACTGGGCTGCTGTTTAGTAACTTAGTTCAAGTCATTATATTAGGCGAACCCTATTAATCACTATATATATATATACCCATTATGGCAACTCTAAGTTCCTTGACAGCAACCCAGTATAGGGTTTAGTGTTTCCTCCATGCAAGAGCCGTCACGACCTCAAGCAAAGCGGCCTCGGAGTAGCCATTGGCGACATCGATGCAAATCATCCTCACTGTTGGGACCTTGCTGGGTTGGCCCCTAAAGCCCTTTGAAAAATATTAGTATATAGGGTCCTTTATTAAAGCCATTAGGGAAAATATTAAATATCCCAGGGGCCTACCCAGCTTGTTGGAGCCAGTGGTACAGAGCGTGAAGGTTTCGAAAACAGGGTGTCTTTGGTTTAGTATTAGTGTGTATGTAGGCTACTAACGAACCAGCGCTTTGGGTTTATGGGGTTTAGGGTTGAGCTCCTAGCATGGGGCTTATATGAACAGCATTCAATGACCTCACATGCAATCGACCCTGGCTGACATGACCGGATGTTGATTTCGGTCCCCCAAAGAGGCACTTGGAAGCCGAAAGGAATTCTACAATGACCACTATTCCGAACCCTGCATGCACACACACACACACACCTTAAACCCTAAACGTGAAACCCATAGTCGCACCCCTACTTCATGCGTATCTGGCATGTAGCTTGCCCAGGATTGCAGTGGGTAAGATTTCGGGTCTAGGGTTCTAAACAGCTAAACATATTTTAAACCGTCCATCCCTGTCATGTAGGGGCGTGAATAATGACCAATATCATTTTGAGGTCCATTTGAGGTGCCCTGTAATATAATTACACAAGGAACCTAAGACCATAATGATGGTAACTATGCCCGTACAATCATTATAAACTCCCGGTTTCCATTTCATGTTCCAGCTTCTTGTCCATTTGCTTGCTTATCCATGATTCCTCGATGATGGGATTGGTGATGTTAAAGGCTTCTGCTGGGGCGTTGGGGTGAGTAGCGTTGTTGTTGGTGGCTAAAGCATGGGATGGGTGATCTTTCAGGCTTCTGCATTACATACTTGGGGTGTCCAGGTGAATAGCGTAGTTTTTGATGGCTGAAGCAAGTAAGATGCTTCTCTCTTGTATAGAATACTATACCCAAAAATAGGAGATAATCTTACTCTATATTTGGGACTACCACCCCCCCAAACCCTAAACCCTCCCCAAATAAGACACTCTTCAGGTAGGGTTTGCTCCAGGGGTAGAAAGGCATGCGGGACCCAAGGTGGTGAGCCAGACACGACTTAGGATTTGACACTTAGAGTCAGAGTTTTCGGGTGCATGGTGGGACATTTACATATACATATATATACACACAACCATAACATGGCCAGTCCCAGCAAGTTATGATACTTCAGAACCCTGAACTAAGGCCAAATGGTGTTAGAACCCCCCAAAACAACTATCTAGCTATGCATGAGGGAGAGGGCGCTTGAGCTCATAATGAATGGCCCAATTTCTCGGCAGCGGCAAAAATCGTGGGGACCCAGTAAGCTAAATGATGGGGATAGCTGGGGTTACTACATGGCTTTTAGGGGCTGTAATACTGTAATACTAGGTTCCCCAGTAACCCCTTAATGATAAGGCTACCCTTTTTGCTAATGGTCAGCTTTAATAACTAGACCCCAAATACAGGGGGAAAAAGCATACTACTGGGGTATCTAGACAAGTATACTCACTGAGCCCCCCCGAACACGCAAGTAGGGCTGGGCGACGATGTTTCCTCGCTAAAGCCTAAAACAGTGAAGTTTAGGGTTTAGGGTTTAGGGCGTAGGAAAATCCACATGATAGGAACCCAACGGAAAAATTTGCACAGACCCTCGTTGAGCGTTTGGATTATCTCGAGGGTCGCTGGCACAGTTCTTTCATGTCTTCTGGCAGTATATGTGAGCATGTATGACATGAGAAGGAGCCAGATGAGTTTATGTTAGTTCCAACGGCCTGCTCAAGGTTGATGTGCTGAGCAAGCAAGAACCAGGACCACTGATACACTACTCCGCTTTAGCTACATGTTTGGCTTGGGGGAAAGTGACGGCACACCCGAGGCCCTAAACTCGAAACCCTAAATCCCAAACCCTAAACAGTGGGGGTCGTTGGCTTTGCCCTAGGGTCTTGACCGCCTTGATGATCTCGGCAAGTTTGTCCATGTCCTGGAAAGATTGTGGTTTCTTATTGAAGCAGTGCTCAAAATCATCGCTCTGTGTTCCTTACCTACTGTATAGAGTTGTACTGCAAAAGGTTGTGGTACCGCATCTGGGAAGTTTTCAACGTTATGACTTCATGATTCTCGCTGTAGTGGGCGTTAGCGCTATATAGCAATGAGACTTTTTGAAACAATGATGGCCTTACACACTAAAAGACTCCTGTCAAATACTGAAGAGGGGCTCACCTGACATAAGCTGATAAGATTTAACAGGGCTTTAGAACGGGGAACCTCGAAATGTAGTAGGAAACTACTGAGAATACCAGGTACTTTGAGCTCAGCTCAGAACGTACCCGGCGAGCATCATGAGCATCAGCTGGGCCCTTTTGATCAGATCAGGG
>CAJNIZ010033936.1:23877-35458 GCA_905231905.1 Symbiodinium pilosum | reverse complement strand
AGGGGTCGCTGCCGTCAAGCGACAGACCCCGAACGCTGGCCGAGGGCTCACAGCCCGAGCGAGTGCAGGTCCTGTTTACCCCTCCGGGAAAATTCATTGGGGGCGGCCATACCGACCTCCCCTATAGCGTAGCTATATTATAACCCCAAAGCGGCGGTTACAGGGGGACCCCTCCCATTAACCCCCCAGGACCTGCCCTTCCATCCCCAACCCAAATGCTCCTTGCAGGGTCTGGGCCTCCCAGGAGCCTTCACAGGCTTAAAAGGCTTGACGGTGGTTGCGACAGCGGTTGCAGAGCAGCCCTGTCTGCTCCATCCTCCATTCGGAAGACCCACTGCTGTTCCTTACCTCACCTGGAAACGCTAGTACTTGTTTTTCAGTCACTGCCAAAGGTGACCCGCGTCACAGGCAGCCTCGGCAATGCGTGGCTGGCTGTCAGGCCACACATGCTGCCGCACTGAGACCTTGACTAGGTGGACCGCCATTGCCATGGCGATCTGAGGAGCTACTCCTTGGTTTACACGTTTTCGCAAAGTCAAGCAGGAAAAGTTGGGCCCTGGCTTCGGGTCCCAGCTTCCATGCCCTGTTCCTGCAACAGGCACACCCCTGCTTCGTCGAGGCACAACATGTGCCTCCTCGTCATCCAGCGCAAACTCCTAGGCGTGGCCGCTGCGTTCATTTTTTCAAGAACTGCTGTCCTCGCCTCGTCTGTGGAGAGTGTCTCGCCATCCTGGAAAGTTGGTAGCTCGGAGGACAGAGGTCAGAGGTTTTATTTCAAGTCCTGCTCTTGCAAGGCCAACGCATAGTCCAGTTCCTGCCCGACGCACGGGTTTAGTTGCAGCAAAACACAGGACGCAGCACCTCCTCGGTCAGCTTGCGCTTAGCGAGTTCTCCAGGTTCTGCCGAAGCAGCTGTCGTTCCTCCAGACACACTCATGCGAACAGCACTCAGAAGCTCAGGCTGACCTCAAGTTTCTTCTGCTTCAGAAGCTGCTTTTCTTTTGCTGGAGCCTATAGTTTGCCTTGCGCTTGGCTTCTTTTTTGCGCAAGGCCTCCAGGTTGGCCTTTGCCTGAATGGCACTGTCAGCGGCAGAAACAAACATGCCCTAGGCCAGCGCCTGTGCGGAGGAGGTCGCTTCAGCCTTCATGGCGGCCCGCTGTTTCTTCTTCTTTTTGTTCTCGTCGCGCTTGAGGCGACGTTTTGTCTGTTCCGAGAGCACAAAAGGACTGGCGGCATATGCAAATAGTCGTCCTGCCTCCAACGTTTTTACCGCAGTTTCGGCCTCCTTTTGCCTCTCTTCTTTGGTTGTTCTGGTCTTTTGGGCAAGGGCTTTTGCTTTGGCCCTTGCTTCCTTCTTCTCCTCTTTGGTCAAGAGATGGCCGCGCTTGCCTGTCTTTGGGTCAGCCTTTGCAGCTTGCAGTCTACTGACACATGCTTAAGGCTTAGTCTGTGCCTGGAGCTCCAGGAACTTTAGGCGTATAAACTGGTCAATGAGGTCACCTTAAAGGGCTCAAGCGCTTCTCTGGGCACCCCCAGGCTGTTTGCCTGAGACAGCAGAGGCGAGCCACAGAGTGCGTTTTAACCCTGAGGACTGCGCGACGCCCTCGTAGAGATTCGCCACGGTCGCCATTGTGAAGCCTTTCTCTTTGAGTCCCATCACTGCGACCGGGAGCAAGCCTGCAGGTCTCATCATTGTGCGGTACTAAGTTTTGCAGACAAATGAGGCAGCAACGTCTCAGCTCGTGCCGAATTTCTCTCCAGGTCACGCCTGCCCATATTCCAGGCTCACATGCACCCAAACAAGTCACCTCCCACTTCTGAATGGCAGGACGGGCTTCACCTCTGTCACCAGTTCTGTCGCCTCGGCAGAACATGCTAGTTACACAGCTGTCAATGAATAAGGTCGAGGCCTGCTGCGCTTGCGCCCGAGCGCGCGAGCCCCTTGTACAAACCCAATAACCCTAAACCCTACACCCTGAAACCGTAAAACCCCAACCCCAAAACCGAAAAATCCCAAACCTGAAACCCCAACCCCAAAATCCCAAAGCCCCGACACTGCAAACCCTAAACCCTAAACTTTGAGCCGGAGCCTCGAACGTGCCCACGGTGTCCATGTTGGCCGCGACAATGGGACAGCCGACCCAGGTCTGGTGCATCGGGGTTCAGGATTCAGGGTTTAAGGTTTAGGATTCAGGGTCTGGGGATTAAGGTTTAGAGTTTAGGGATTTAGGGGTTCAGGGATTAGGGTTTAGGGGTTCAGGTTTAGGGTTTAGGGATTAGGGTTTAAGATTCACGGCTTAGCGTTTAGGGAGTAGGGCTGAGGGTTTGGGATTTAGGGATTGGGGCTGAAGGATTGGGGAACCTCGGAAGAGTGGGGTCTACAACACATCGGTATTGGGCTCGGATACATAATCCAGGAGCCACAAAGTGATGGGTTCAGGGTGAAGGGCTTAGGGGCTTGGGGCTTAAGTTTCAAGATCTAGAATAAACCCTAAACCCCAAACCCTAAACCCGTCTGTCTTATCCGAAAACTCCCACTGCCGGCATCCTTGGCGATCTCAGGGATATATGGAGACTAGAACGGGATGACGGTGATCATGATATGGGTGATATGTTCAGACAGCACAAAGTAAGAACACGTGTTTGGGCTTTCTTGCACGCGTGGCGGGCGGGGCTAGGGAATTCTCAGTTCAGGATTCAAGGTTGTGTAGGGTCGTGTGAGGATCATGGCACATGGGCAATTTTGCAAGATTCCGCAGACAGAGGGTCCCAAAATGGAAGTCAGGTCAGGCGCTCCATCCTCGACCCTCAGCCCCTAACTCCCGGACCCAACCCGGCGAAATATGTTAATGAATTCCGGGGGCTGAATGGACGAGGGTCCAGCTGAATGTCAGGTTGTGAGACAACTGTGTGGAGAATCTGTGTGGACATGAGTGGGCAAAAATGCTCAACATAGCCCAGTGCCTTGCAACATATTCTGCAAACTGCCATCCCATCCGAATCCGCTCTAACTATACTCAAACCTGCATTTACCCCATCAAAAAAAACAAGCTCCAAAAGTGTGGCTCGGAGTGTTTCAAGACGGGTCCGCGAGCTGTAATATATAGTACATGCCTCTGGACCCCTAACCGTAAACAACCCAAACACCATAATGGACCCTTGTTGGGGAAGAATCCTAAGGGGAAGAATGCTATAGCGCTCCCTGTGGACAGGCTCTCCAAAAAATCAGCTGCAGTTGTCCCTGGGAAGCCCTTCTGCGTTTAGGGTGTAGGTTGTTGAGGTCTACCTATGACCCCAGCAAAAGCCTTCAGTTCAAAGATTTCAGAGAATGATGTTCTACTATAGGGTCCTGAAAGCAATGATCTTTTGTGTCTAAGGTAGGAAGAAGAATGATCGACATGTTATGCTTCCTGTTGCCGCAAGTGTTTGCATCAGTAAAGCCGGTCTCTGGGACATGCTGTCTGGGTGAACCCAAGGCCCAAAATAGCCTTCAGGGTTTAGGGTTCAGGGTGCTACAGTTATAGACATTGGACTTGAAGGCACCAAGTAGCCAATATTGATGGGCTTCACGGCCCAACATCCTAAAGTCCTAACCCTAAAGCCTAAACCCTAAATCCTAAACTGTTCCTACAGACTTGGAATTCCGTCTGCTTGGTTTAGGCTCAGCACCCGGACCTGCTTCGAGTTGGGAAACACAAACTCCCTCTCAATGGACACCTGCGGCACGTCTGTGGGGAATATAGGGATATATAGGGTTTAGGGTTTAGGTTTCCCAAAATTAGGGGTACCCTTGTTTTGGGAGGTCCCTGTAATAAGGATGATTCTAATAGTTTAGGGCTTATATGGGGGTCTGGTTGAACCGGATAAGCTTCGCATCTTCAAAGAAAATACTCTACCAGTAGTCTACCCCAAAAGAGGAGACAATGACACTGTATAAATGGGACAAAATTACTCACCCGGTTCGGAATGCGCTGGAGGGGTCGGGGAGGTGCTGCGGCTTGCATTACAACAGCTAGGTAGAACTAGAGCCTTTCGGGCAAACTATATGGGTGGCTGGGCCTAGACCCTCAACCCTTCTGCTTTTGAGGTCCAGGTAGCATCTTAGCAGGGATGAGCATTTGGGACGTAGTGCAGTCAAAAGTTGTCCTAGACGTTCGAACTGGTGGAGGGTCAAAACAGGGGGCCTTAAATGTATGAACAATAATACGTACATTGGGCACGCGATTTGTCTATATAAATCATGCGTGCATTGGGTCCTTAAGTGTATAAATGATACCAACACTGGGGCCTAAAGTGTAGAAACAATGTTACAATGCCTAAAGTGGGCCCTGAAGACTATAGATAATGCCTACAGTGGGCCGTAAACTGTATCAATCATACCTGCATTGGGCCCTCAGGATAATATGAATTGTACCTACATTGGGCATGCAAGTGCATGAATAATGCCGACATTGGGTCCTCAAGTGTATAAAACATACATACACCGGGCCCTGATGAGTAAAAACACTACTTACATTTGGCCCTGATGTGTTGAAAAAATGCCTCCATTTGGACCCGAAATTGTATCAAAACCTACATAGGTGCACAAATGACACCTACAATGGGCGCCCTCAAGCCCTCAAGTTTATAAACAATGCCTGCATGGGGCTCTCAGTTGTACAAATGACACTTACATTTGGTCCTAAAATGTACAAATTAGGCCTACATTGGGCCGTAAAGCCTACGAACGTACCTACGTTGGGCCCTACAGTGTATATACCAATAATACGTACTTCGGGGCTATTCGTATTCCCAGGAAAGGTTTCAGCAACAAGTTCGCCTATCTGCGTGCAACCTGACTATGGGTATCACTATGACTTCTTCTTTGGCCGCAAGACCCCCTGCCCCACATTTGCGAAAGTCCCATCCCGAAGACATTGCAGCCCTTACGGAGTCCGATGCCATGTTCTGTAAGGGGCCTGGGGCCCAGGGGCCTAAACCCTATAAACAATACTGCTCCTGAAGGGTAAACCGTCAAAAAGCAAGCCCTTGACCACAATGCCTGGAGGACTTCTGATTGCCAGGTAACTGAATGAAGGTTACCTAAATGAGGACAGGTCAAATGTAGAGGCCCGAGTTTTATAGGAACCCCAAGATCAGACAGGTACCTAGACCCCTTTACCCTACCCCTTTTTTAGGATACCGAGCTTCATGTCTAGTATCTTTAAATACAGAGAATTAAGTACACTTAAAAAGCGGTAGGGTATGGAGGTCAAGGTACTGCAGTATTTTGAGAAAGTCTGCCATCGCCGGGCTTTAGCTAAGCCACAATCGCGCCCCGCCGTACCGCCGCAACAAACGTTGCAAGGAATGATCTACATGGTCGTACAACATGGTTCAGATCACTTTTGTCACCATTTGCGCAAGGAGTGCTGCGCTCAACTCACCACAAGCTGCTGCAACTATATATAACCCCAATATTACCCCAATACACCCTTTTAAAGGGACCTAGGGGTTCCATTTAATTTTCCATGCTCTTTTCCATGTGATTACACCACTTTGCTTTTCCTTACGCAACATCCTGGCGCTAGCCCTTCAACCCTTCAAGCTCAACTGAGCTGCTGTTAAGGAACTTGAATTAAGTTACCATAATGGGTAACGGGGACATTAATATGGTTTCCCCAATATGAATAACTTGAATAAGTTTAATAACAACTCAAATCCTTCCCAACCCATCTATGCTATTCGCACAGCTGAACTCCGAAGTTGTGGAACACCAAGCACAACAAGACATTGAAATCAGATCTTCTGTGCACTTGCAAATCCAAAAGCTCGCCGGAAACGCTAATTCCTAAACCCTACATTCCGAAATCCCTAAACCCTACATCTCGAAAAACCCTAAATCCCTAAACCCACAACTGTACACCCCCTTTGAAGGGACACAGGTATAAGTAGCTGCTATTAGTCCCTAAACGCGAAACTTGTCAAGTCAAGCTCCCTGGATTCGTGAGTCACTGTCGTATATAGAAGGACTTTAACGGGGACCCCAAAACAGGGAGAATATAGGGTTTAGAGTTTAAGGTTTAGGGTGGGAAGCCCAAAAAACCAGGATTTAGAGTTTAGGGTGGTATCCCAAAAAATGTAGGAATATGTTCGCAACATAGGGATCCTTCTAAATATTTTCCTATTACCTGGACCCCAAAAGTAGCTAACATAAAAGCACAAAACCATTTAAAGCAGGCCAAAAGGCCATAATTTGACACACTTTTGGGGTCCAGGTACGTAAATTCCCATTTTATACTTGAGGTTCCCCTGAAAGAAGCAAAATATGCCGCCAGCTCTCAGGCTTGAAGCCTAACCCTAAACTAGGGTAGGTTAGGGTGCCCTATAAGAAATAGGATATTGATGGCTTTATGAAGGTTATAAAGGGATTAAGGCTAGTAAAAATTGAAACATTTTGCATCCTAAACCCTAAACCCTGAACCCTAAACCCTAAACCCTAAACCCTGAACCCTAAACCCCTAACCCCAAGCTCGAAAGCTTAGCCCTTGGCTCTGCCTGCTGCCGGCTTGCCAATGCTGATCGCTTAGGCCGAATCAGGACGTCCTGTGCGTTGCAGCATTCAGGCTTTTGGGGTTAAGGGTGTAGGGTTTTGGGGTTTTAGGATTTAAGGTTTAGGGTTTAGGGTTCGCTTTAGGTTTTGGGATTTAGGGTTAGGGCGGTTAGGTTTAGGGTTCAGTGCTTAGTGACTTAGTGGTGGTGAGCAGGTGATTAAGCAAGAGGCGCTATAGCCGCTACAACGAGGATTCCGTAGGTACGACTCAAGGGACCATGGGGACCATGGAAAAGGTCGGGTTCCATTCCCCGACGAACTGCCAGCAAGTTTTGGGTTGGGAATTAAGGGTCCATAGGCCTTGGGATTCCGTTAAAACACCAAGAGTTAGCCGCAAAGCCTACACCCTGAAGAACGGAAACATGCCGCTAGGAATCCAAATAGGCAACAGTTTGCACAATCTATGACTTTCGACCCCAACGCGTGTACTAACCCTGAATCTCAAACGCCATATAATCTTTTTCTGGGCCTGCCTTGAAGTCCAATTTCATCTCCGTCTCTAAGTGCGGCATGGTTCACCGCACAGCTTCGACCTCTGACCTGCGACTTGAAGGAGGAGGGGTTCTCTAGGGACCTTCGAAAGGAGGTTAAAGCAACATGAGTGTTTAGGGTTACGTCTAAAGATGTTATAGGGACATATATGTATAGGGCTTAGGTTTAAGGGTCTTTCTACCCGCCCTAAAACTTGGTGGTTTTGTGGAAGACATTAGGGCGCAGAATCCAGGGATTAAGAGATAAAACGTAGAGACCACTGGCTTCCTGTTAAGGAACTTAATTCAAGTTACTATATCGGGGAAACCCTCTTAAGTACTATATATATATATATATATCCCAGAGTAGGGCTTAGGGTCTTGGATTCCTACTGTTAAGTCCGTTTTCAAGTGGATTCTACATATGTCCTAACAAAGACTACGTTTTGTTAAGGGAGTTATGTATGTACAGTTATGCCCTTATGAACAAAAAACACAATTTATCCACCACTCACACACTTCGAAGATTGGTTCGGGTTCAGGATGGGGCTTATACGCACTGTCAAGGGTCTACCTGGACCCCAAAAGTATGCAAAATAATGGCCTTTTGGGCTGGTTTTAAGTGTCTTGGGCTATTATTTACCTGGCTATTATTTTACCAATTTTTGGGCTCCAGGTAGGGTTTAGGGTTCAGGTAAGGAGTTTTGACCGGGGTTTGCAAGAGTTCTTCCTTCTGCGTTGTCCCCTCTAGAACTTGTAATTACCTTTAGCTTGAGGGTTCAGGGTTTAGGGCACCTACATGATGGGCCAGAGATGGTCTGTAACTGCTTTTTAGGGGCTCCATGGATCCCCACCCTGAGCCCTAAACCGTGCTGGGGGGTACTTAACACCTATGAGGAGCACCCGTAAAGTTATAGGCCTGCGATATTCTGGGCTGTTGTTAAGGAACTTAACTTAAGTGAAAATATTGGGGAAAGCATATCAATTACTATAAAAACCCATCATGGGTAACCTAGTTTAAGTTCCTTAACAGCAACCCAGTATTGCCATGCTTTTGTCATAGATGCCCTGGTCATTGAGGATGCTTACCCTATGAACGCTGAGCACTGAATCAACCCCAAAACCTGAACATTGAGCCCCAGAGCCTGATCCTAAACCCGAAATCTTACACCCTACCTGAACCCCAAGAGTATGTAGAATAATGGCGTTTTGGACTACTTTTAGGGTCTCTGGGCTATCATTCTACCTACTTTTGGGGTTCAGGTAAAACCTAAACCCTAAACCCTAAATTCCTCAACCCTAGACTTCTGAACCCCAGCTCGCAAAAATGAAACTTGAACCGCACATCTTGGACCCTGAAAGCTATACACTCCAAACTCTACACCCTAAGGTTTAGGGCCTAAACCTGAGGTGTAAGGTTTGGGGTGTCAAGGGTTTAGGGGTTGGGGTTCGGGGAAATTTCTGCCTGGATCGCGGCAAGCCTCTGCAAAAGGGCAGACTCAGAAGCGGGCAACGCTGGAGCCAACCGGAAACACGCGCTTAGGACGCTGTGGGGACTCTAAATCCTAAAGCCTGAACCCGAATTCTAGGAGCCCTAAAGATTGATCTTTCTCACAAGTCGGAAGGTTTTGATTGTGTGGATTTGAATGCTTCCTGGTCTCCCTAGAGATTCTGTGAATTATTCTGTATTAGGTTGCAGTTGTAGGGTCTAAATCTGCTTTTCTTTGAATGAGTCCTGTAGATGACATACACGACGTACTGGGTTGCTGTTAAGGAATTCAAATTCAGTTGCCAAAATGGGTATAGATGGTAATTAATAGATAAGCTTGCCCCAATATAATAACTTAGATTAAGTCCCTTAACAGCAACCCAGGGAACCCTGAACCCTAAACGCTATACCCTAAATCCCAGTAGAACAGGCCCTTCATGTGGTCTCCTCAATTAAGCGTAGAATGCCGTGCCTGTGCCCTATGGTCGTGGCTGCTGACCGCCAACAAGAGGGGGTAGGGTTTAGGGTTTTAGGGTTTGAGAATGAATGGAGTTTCAATATATAAGCCTAAACTGAAACTGCGTGGCAAACCAAAAAAACCCTTCACGTCATCCAAGCCACACGCTGCTTCCCCCTCTGTCCCTGCTTCCTCCCTCTCAGATTTGGTACCCTCATGAAACCCTAAGCCCTGAACCGTAGACCCCATGACCAGGGTAATGTAGAATAATTTCAATTCCCAATTCAAGGTCAATTTGGTACAGTTCCCTATATAAACCACCATTTAGGGTGAGGCCAGGCGAGGTCGCTTTAAATTGCCCAGATGACTAGCAGCTACAAACGACAGAGACAGAAAGACACAGACCGATCCCTGTGACATGAAGTCCAGGGCTATTAAACTGACTGCAACACAAGAGCAGTACCGTAGGCTTCCTGCAACAGGCCCTAGAGGCACGGTACAACCCCCTAAACCCTAAACCGGTACAACCCTGAAAGCAAAAAAAAAACAAGTAAAGCTGAGACGCCTTTTCAAAGCACTTGGGGCGTTCTCGGTGCAACGTCATGCGCTATCCTATCTCGGACAGGCGTGTCATTCCGTACGCTGGAGGGCTGGTGCCCACTTCACAGGTTAGGGTTTCGGGTGTAGGTTTCAGGGCTTCGCATATGGTAGTTTCCCACAATAAGGGGACCCCAAGATAGATCCCAATCCACTATAGTCCTTATCATAGGGACCCCAAAAAGGTACCCCCCAATTTTTGGGAAACCCCCAATATCCCTTGTCAGCATCTGAGCTATAGTCTAAACTCCTAGTATCCCCCTTAATAACCCCTATAGTAGTCCCCAATATAATCCCCTATATAACCCCCATTTAAGGAGTTTAGACTGTAGCTCATC
This sequence comes from Symbiodinium pilosum, assembly GCA_905231905.1. Taxonomy (NCBI): domain Eukaryota; class Dinophyceae; order Suessiales; family Symbiodiniaceae; genus Symbiodinium; species Symbiodinium pilosum. The sequence continues at coordinate 25,515 of CAJNIZ010033936.1, read as the reverse complement.
TAGAGTCTAGGGAGCTCATCTATGCAAGGCTGAGCTTGGCCTCTTACGTGCAGGTTGTGAAAGAAGAGAAGAGAAGATTGAAACTGACTTTTCAGGCTTGCGGGAGCCACGCAAAAAGGAACACAATGCGAAAACTGCCATCTGGGCCCCAAAGGTAGGTAAAAAAATCGCCCCAAATACCTAAATATAGCCCAATAAACCTTAAACCCTAGACCCTATTGTATACATTTTTGAAGGTTCAGGGTACTTACTCAGAGTTTAGATTTGGCTTCGGCTGGGGAATGAAAAAGAAAATGGACATTACCATATCATGATTTTTATTATTGTGGTTTAGGGTTTAGGGTTTAGGGTTGTTTAGGGTTTAGGGTTTTACTATTGTTGTTATTATTCTTGTTATCATTCTTGTTGCAGGCAAAATAGGGGCTGTTCTAGCAATTCATTCCACATCTCCCTAAAAACAGCCTCGAAAGGTCCATGTAGAAACATATAGTATATACTTGGACCCGAAAGTAATTAACTACATGGGAACCCCTTTGGGCGCAAGTACATACCATAAACCCTAAAAAACTCCAAACCCTAAACCTTATTCAAGCAAAAAACTCTAAACCCTAAACCCTATCTACTATGTAGCTACATGGGCCAATTGAGTAGTGTTTTTTGGTGGTTGAACCTAGTAAGATAATATTCCTTATATACAGTACTATACCCAAAAAGGAGGATATAATCTTACTCTGTGGGTACCATAGTATCCCCAAATTAAATACTACTCACATGGGTTGTTCTCAAAATCGTGGGCCCCTTGTGGTTCTAGATTACATTATGGCACCTAATATTCAGGGGTACCAAAATGGGAGACCCTAATTTTGCGAACTACCCATGTCATCCTCCTAAAGTAGATAGAAACTGGGGTATATGGGGATCTTNNTATACCCAAATTAAATACTACTCACTTAGGAACTATTGGGAACACTTAAGCTAAGAGCGGGCCAGCCGAAGGCATGGCTGTTGGGGTTTGCTCTTTCGAGCACAGGGCAGACGGCTCAGGGTTTTTAGGGGTTTGGGTTGNNGGGTTTGGGGCTTTAGGGTTGGGGTCAGAGTTTGGGCTTTAAGGTTTTGGATGTACAGGGCCCCAGGAGCAGTCTTAATATCTTTGTGCCTTCGGGAAACTTCGTGCTGTCCCTCGCAATCTGGTACCCTTAAGCACCCTGGCGGACATGCGGCCACGGGTAAATTACACGGCTTGGGAAACCCCATTCGACTGACAATCCTATCTAATAAACAGAATTCTCAATAACTACGCAGTACTTAGCTGCAATTGCGCTCCACCGAAATACTTGTGGTACAGGAATGGAAGCTAGGTTTATGTACTTTGCAGAGCACATGCGGCACCCCTAAAGGCAATTTACAAAGACGATGTTCTTTCCAAGATGGGTGTATACGAAGTTCCATATCAAGGGATTTAGCGTTGACTCTGAGATTGGGCTGTGGGGTTCTGAGACACACTTTAGAGGACTATGGTACCTACAAAGGGGTTATCAAAATGTGTCCTATGCAGACATCCATCTTGCGTCCGACGGTACATCCAACTTGAATCCAAGACAGTAAATCCATTGATCATATAAGCCATAGTCTAAACTC